>SJXQ01001122.1:145907-181638 GCA_006408695.1 Aepyceros melampus
ATTATACAGAGTGAAGTAAGCCAGAAAGAAAAACACCAATACAGTATACTTACACATATATATGGAATTTAGAATGATGGTAATGATAAACCTGTACGCAAGACAGCAAAAGAGACACAGATGTATAGAACGGCCTTTTGGACTCTGTGGGAGAGGGAGAGGGTGGGATGAGTTGGCAGAGTGGCAATGTAACATGTATGATATCATAAGTGAAACGAATCGCCAGTCCAGGTTTGATGCAGGATGCAGGATGCTTGGGACTGATGCACAGGGATAATCCAGAGAGAAGGTGTGGGGCGGGAGGGGGGAGGTGGGGGTCGGGATTGGGAGTTCATGTACACTCGTGGCTGATTCATGTCAATGTATAGCAAAACGAATACAGTATTGTAAAGCAAAACAAACTAAAAAATAAAAATCAATTTACAACTGTGAAAAAAAAAGAATATTTACAATGATCTGAAAAGGCTTGTAAAATATTTCTGTGGCCAACACATATCAGTGTGAGGCCAGATTTTCCTCTTATACAGCAACCAAAACAACATATCATAACAGACTGAATGCAAAACCACATATGAAAATACAGCTGTCTTCTATCAGTCTCATTAAAAAGATTTGCAAAAATGTAAAATCCTGCCACTGTTCTAATTTTGTTTGTAGTTTGGGAAGTGTGATTATTTTTCATAAAAAAATGTCATTTATGTTAACATGTAATCAATTTACTATTCTGTTTGAATTAATCATGTTTAAAATTCTGTTTTAATATATGATATAGAAAATATTGATAGGTACAAGGAAATACTTTACCTCTTTGGTACCTAAAAACCTCTTTGGGTAGGGGGGTGTTCTTAATAATTTTATGAGTAGTCTTTACTTAAGGGCTAGTGGCCTTGTAGGCATCTACAGAATGTTCCAGGTGTTCAACAAATGCTCCAATGTCTTGAACCCTGTCAAGGTCAGGAGTTGTTCAGGTTATAACTAACTCTTCAGTGGTCATTCTTCATATGGACCCACAGAATCTCACTGTGTACAGGGACAGCTTAGAATTCAGCCAAAGAACTCCTCTGCAGAAACTTTTCTGTGTGGCGCCCTACTCTCCAGCACTCGGCTCCCCACAATTCAGCTGTGTCAGGCTCCCTGGACTCTGATCTGTCCCTCTGCCCCCGAGACCACCTGTTTCCCCTCCCTTTGCAGGTCTGGCAAATGCCTCCAGGGAGAATGCTTTTCTCAACCCACATGTTGAGTTTAGAAGACAGAGCACAAGATAGATTGCTTTCGTCATTAGGCCTGTTCTGCTTTTGGGTCAACTACACATACCACTGCCCTTCTGAATCATTTCTGGAATGTAAACCTTATTGCTTTTGTTCCCTGATGTATCCTCAGTACTTGAATAGTGCTTGGAACAAAGGAGGTGTTTTGAACATTTGTTAAATGAATTCAATGAAGGTGCAAATTTTTATGCTTGTCATATAGGACTTGCATGAAAATGTTTGATAGAGAGAATATAATGATTTAAAGATAACCTGTGTAGTGGCTAAGTCATGTCTGACTCTTTCATGACCCATGTGGACTGTAGCCCACCAGGCCTCTCTGTTCATGGGATTTCCCAGGCAAGAATACTGGAGTGAGTTGCCATTTTCTTCTCCAGGGGATCTTCCCAGCCCAGGGATTGATCTCTGCATCATCTCCTGCATTGGCAGGGGGATTCTTTACAGTTGAGCCACCAAGGAAGCCCAAAGATAAAGAGGAACCTTATTTAAATCACTTATTTCTATCACCTGTGTCTGTGGCATCCTCAGATGGTATGGGTTAAGAGCTGATGTTGGTTGTATCTGAGCATCAGCTCTTAACCCATACCATCAATAAAGCTGCTATTTCTGTGCGCATATGGTCGTGTTTAGCTGAGACTGGAACCCAGGTCTTTCATACCCCCATCCCTTACTAGTACCTTCAATGCCTCTTTGAGGACCAGTGAGGAAAACTGGTCTATATTCTTATACCTCTGTGTCACCAAACATTATTAGGCATCTCAAATAATCTGGTTCCAAAGCAGTAACATTTCAGCAGAAATCGACACATCTTAGATTTTTGTTAAAAGCAAAGGGTCCTTTTAATTGGCTTATGTAATCAGAGCCTATGATGACTTTAAAGTTCCATAGCATATGGCATTCCGATATCTTCAAAGTGTGGTTTGATGGGACCAGCAGTGAAAATGAAGAGGAGGTATGATTTAAAAGAAAGCTGTTGGAGGACTGTGTTGCAAATAAAACCTAAGAAGGCACTTTGCAATTCGATTTTCTATTTTTTTTTCCTGGTGTTTTACTGCTGCCTTTCATTTGCAGACACTATAAATGTTCCCTGCCAGTTTCCATCTAAATTCAAACCCCATCGTGCTCTCTCCAAGAATCTGACACTTACTTCTCCTGGTAGACTTGAAAGAAGGAATGTCACAGCAGAGCTGAGGAAGGGGGTGGGAGGGCGGTCTGAGCCTCCCTGGCATGTGTCACATAGTCTCATTTTTATCCACCATCTCAATCCTAAATGGCAGCATTTGGGTAAAATGACCTCTGAGTTCTTCCAGTCCTTTAAGTCTACCATCCTACAGGGATTGTGCGTGACTCTGATTCAGATCCATTGCACTTGATACATGTCCATAGCCAACTTTTTTTGGATTCGGACCATTTTTAAAGACTTTGTTGAATCTGTTACAATATTGCTTCTGTTTTATCTTTTGATTTTTTTGGCCCTGAGGCATGTGGGATCTCGGGTCCCTGTGGAGGACTGAGCCCGCACCCTCTGCCTTGAAAGGCGAAGTCTTAGTCACTGGACCACCAGGGAAGTCCCCCAACTGCTTATGAAAGCATCTTCCTCCTGCTGCGACAGAGGCTAAAAGGCGAAGAGTGTTTTTCAGGACTTTTGTGCTGTTACTCAGTATTAACAGCGTGCTGATCGCCAGCTAAAGAGGACGGCCGTCTCAGCTGTCATTACAGACTCGGGTCAAGAAGGCCTCACTGCCCAAGTGGGAAGACAGGAGGCAGCAAGGGGTCCATGCAGGCAGGAGCCCAGAGGTTTGCAGTCACAGTGTTGCCCTCTGTTTGCGGCCCTCAAACCCTTGCTTTTTCAAGTGAGGTCTGAGGGCATCCAACAAGTGCACCACCTAAGAGTCTGTTAGATTCTCAGGCTCCTCCCTGGACCTGCAGGAGCAGAGTCTGCTTATTTAGGAGGTTTCCAGGTGTTTTGTGGACACATAAACATCATACCAGCCCACTCTCCCTCTCCCCACAAAAAACCTTAGAAGGTGAAAGTTCTAATATGTTGAGAACTATAAAACATGAATAAAGGCAATCAAAGATGATTCAAAGAAATGGAAAGATATTTCATGCTCTTGGATTTGGAAGACTATTATTAAAATGGTCATACTACCCAAAGTAATCTATAGACCCAATGTGATCCCTATCAAATTACCCATGACATTTTCACAGAAATAGAACAAATAATCCTAAAATTTATATAGAACCATACAAGACCCAGAATGGCCAAAGCAATCCTGAGGGGAAAGAATAACGCAGCAGGCATAATCCTCCTAGACTTCAGACAATAGTATAAAGCTACAGTAATCAAAACAGTGTAATACTGGCACAAAAATAGACACATGAATGAATGGAACAGAGAGGCCAGAAATAAACCCACACACCTATGGTCAATTAATCTTCAACAAAGGCAGCAAGAATACACAATGGGAAAAAGTCTTTTAGCAAGGGGTGCTGGGAAAGTTAGACAGTCAATGGAAATCAATGAAGTGAGAACACACATACACAAAAATAAACTCAAAATGCCTTAAAGACTTAAACATAAGACATGACATTATAAAACTCTTAGCAGAGAACAAAGGTAAAACATTCTCTGACATAAATTATACCAATGTTTTCTTAGGTCAGTCTTCCAAGGCAATAGAAATAAAAGCTAAAATAAATGGAATCTAATCAAACTTACAAGCTTTTGCATAGCAAAGGAAACCATAAACAAAATGAAAAGACAACCTACAGGACTGGGAGTAAATATTTGCAAACAACAGACTGACAAGGGCTTAATTTCCAAAATATACAAATGGCTCATACAACTCAACAACAACAAAAACCAAATACCTGATTGAAAATGGGCACAACTAAATAGACATTCCTCCAAAGAAGACGTACAGATGGCCAACAGCACGTGAAAAGATGCTCAACACTGCTAATTATTAGACAAATGCAAAGCAAAACTGCAACGATGACACCCTGTGATAAACTCTTCTCTCTTGACTGGGCTCCCAAGGAGGTGCTCCTGATCCTGTAAACCCCCAGGAACTTGTTCACAGTCTTGCTCACCTATCAGTGTGTATCTGCCAAGACGCTCTTGTTCCTACTCCCACCAGCATGGTGGCAAGCATTTTCTTTATTGATTGTTCTGAGAGGCAAAGTGGCTGCTTGAACAGAATGAAAGGCCACATCCACCTGACACCCTAATAGTGCAGGGGCAGTAACTGGATGAAGCATGCAGAGTCTGCTCGAATCATCCCACTCCTCTGACGCATACAAGCTCTTCCTTCTTAGCCTCATGCAGTATTCTTGCCTGAAAAATCCCATGGACTGAGGAGCCTCGTAGGCTACGGTTCATGGGGTCACAAAGAGTCGGACACGACTAAGCGACTTCACTTTCACTTACTGGGGCCTTATGAGGCCTGACTATGCCCAACCAGGCCTCGATGCTTTAGCTCAGAGCCTTCTAAGTCCTGGAGGCTGACACGTCACCCAGGGTCCAAGATTGGCTCCAAGAAAGCCAGGCCTGTTTCCCAAGAAGAGGGGGCCACCTTCCCAGCCCTGTATGGGAGCTCCACAGCCCCAATGCCATCTTGTTTGATACACAGATACTATAGGCTTTTTGTTATCTTTCTTATTGTTACAATGTTTTTTAACACAATGAACACACTGTATTTTTTATTACTCATTTGATTCCTCAAGTTTATTTCAGCAATCACTTGGACAGTCAGTTTGTGTGAAAGCTCCCCTTTTCCCCCTTTTCAGATATATTTTCCATTTGGCTATACACAACATATACCTTGGCAAAAAATACAATTACAAAATCATTCACGTAGCATGAGTAATACATTTGAAATATATTTTTAAATGTTAAAAAAAATATAGTTTGAATTTCAAAAAAAGAACTACAAAACAGGCACCACTTCACACCAGTTAGGATGGCCATCATTAAAAAGCACACAAATAAGGCTTCCCTTGTGGTCCAGTGGTTGAGAATCTGCCCGCCAATGCAAGGGTATGGGTTTGATCCCTGCTATGGGAAGATCCCACATGCCATGGACCATGCTCCACAACTGCTGAGCCCGTGCTCTAGAGCCCGGGAGCCGCAACTGCTGAAGCCCAAGCGCCCTAGAGCCTGAGGTCTCACTGTAGTGAGAAGCCCGTACACCACAAGTGGAGAGTGGCGCCCGATCTCCACAAATAGAGAAAGCCCGCAAGCAGCAACGAAGACCCAGCACCACCAAAAATAAAAAAAAATAAATCTTAAAAAAAAAAAAAGTCCACAAATAACAAATGCTGGAGAGGGTGTGGAGAAAAGGTTACCCTCCTACACTGCTGGTGGGAATGTAAGTTGAGGCAGCCATTTGTGGCAAACAGTATGGAGATTCCTCAAAAAACTAGAGTTGTCATATGATTCAACAATCCTACTCCTGGGCATATATCCAGACATGACTACAATTCAAAAAGATACATGCACTCCTATGTTCATAGTAGCACTATTCACAATAGCCAAGACATGGAAAGAACCTAAATGTTCAACAGATGAATGGATAAAGAAAGTGAGGTACATATATATGATGGAATATGATTCAGCCATAAAAAAGAACACAATAATGACATTTGCACAATCCAGCAGGACCCTACGGGGCCTTCCCAGATCAGCTACCCTCACTCTCATGTCCTCAGCTTGCTTTTTGTCTGCAAAAAAAACTTTAGTCAAAGAATAAATTTAATCAAAGAAGTGAAAAAATTCAGAAAGGAAAACAATGAAGCAAGACAAAATAATAATAGTTTAAACATTGAACAAAATAAAGGACCTTTAGTTTCTCATGGGCTATAGAGACTATTCTGAGCCATGCCCTTTGAGTTGTTTTGCAGATACTAAAAGGGCACCAGGTGGGAAAAGTTAACTATTCATATGTTTCCCATAAGCAAGTATATGCCAGATCAGTTGCACCCAGGTTAGTGATGTTGAGTCCTGATTACCTTACCATCTGCCAACCAGAAGAACGTCCAGGAGCTGATAACACACCCCACAACCCTCCTCCCTCACTCTGTCTTTAAAACCCTTTCTCTGAAAGCCTTTGGGAGTTTGGGTCTTTTAAGCACCAGCTGCCCTGGATGGCTTGCTTGGCCCTGTAATAAAGGCTCTAAGGTCCTTTACCACAACCAGCTGATTTAAATTAGCAGACTGACTTTACTGCCCCGGGGCAAGCAGACCCGAGTTTGGTTCAGTAAAATTTGCACCAACAGGGATGGAACTAGAGATTATCACACTAAATGAAATAAAGAAAAAGGCAAATATCATATGATATCACTTACATGTGGAATCTAAAATATCACACAAATGATATCTGGGAAACAAACAGGCTCACATGGAGAACAGACTTATGGTTGCTAAGGGGGAGAGGGGTGGGGCATGATGGAGTGGGAGTTTGGAGTTAGCAGATGCAAACTATTATATATAAAATGCACAGACAGCAAGGTCCCACTGTGTAGCACAGAGAACTATATTCAGTATCCTCTGATAAACCGTAATGGAAAAGAATATAAAAACGTATGTATAACTGAACCACTTTTCTGTACCGCAGAAATCAACACAATGTTGTAAATCAATTATACTTAATTTTAAAAAAACAAAGTTTGAAAAGCCTTAAGTATGGTCGACCATTCCTACCTTAAGTGTGACAAGGACCTTGAATCATCTGAGCGTCTGCTGTCCTGCTGCAGGAGGGGCGCGAGGGTGCCGGGCACTCACGGTCACCGAGCACCTCCGGGGGAGACGCATGCGAGGCGCCCCGGCTCAGTCTGCAGCCCCACTGCGTCCTCGCTGCTCTTCTCGGAGATCTGGAGGCGCCAACTCCCCGCACACCCCGCCCACAGCCGCCGGCGTTTCCCTGGCGGGGCGGGAGGCGAGTTAAAGCCTCCTGGGCGCCCGGGGCGCTCCGCCCGCCCGCGACATTAACGCGCAGAGCGCCGCGCGCCCGGGTCCCTGCGCTGTCCCCTCGCGGCCATGGGAAGCCAGACGTTCCTTCTGCTTTTGCTTCCCGTGCTGGGCGGCCTCGGGGGCTCCACGACCGGTGAGTGGGGCCCCCGGGGAGAAACGCTGAGGGGCGGGGGCAGAGGAGAGCTTGGGGCGCCCTCGCTAGGTGTGCGCCGCGTCTCCCCGGTCCTGCGATGACCTTTTATCCGGGAGGGCGAGGCTGGACCATCTGGAGGGGCCCCTGTTTCACAGCCCTTAACTCTTTAACAAACCTGCTGGGTGGGTTGGCTTAGCGGACCAATTGACTGTCTTCTTTCTGGCCCTCAAGCCGCAGGGTAATGAAGCTCTCTCACCTGAGTGCTTGGCACACCCTCCCTCCTAGGTTCTTTCTTCCCCGAGCGTCCCGGGGGCTGGGATTGGCTTTCTAGCCTGGGTCTCTGATGCGCCCGCCGCCAAGGTTTAACCAGGCAGCAAATTTAGCCTCTTGGAGGCTTGAGACCTTGGGAGGAGATGCTTCTCTCTACCAACAGCCGCGGGGGCGATGGAGCCTGGTCCTGAGGTGCGGTTAGCAAGCAACTTGGAGCAGCACTTGTTAATACCACTTAGGTGCAGGCGGACCTCAAGGCAGAGGAGAGCTGAGTCGGGTCCCAGGGTCACTGAGACACCCTCAGCTCCCGCAGGGTCCGGTAGCTGGTGACAACCGGTGCTGGAGCTGCCCAGCGTTTGTCAGACCACCTGGCCTGCGGGAGTGAATCTCTGCTGACAGGTGCTCCTGATTGGCCCTCAAGGATGGAGGCAGGCTTTAAATCATTTGTTCAAGTACCAGTCATTTTCTTGGTCAAGATACTGTGAACTGGTTTGCAGGAGAGGGCCCTTCATCTCTGAGTTGTTTGGCTTCCAGGAGCAGTTCTAAAGCTCAGGGTTTTCCCCTAACTTGGTGGAAGGTCTCGTGTGGCAGGAAGCCCTTCCACGTGTGTGGTCTGTCTGCCCCACTCCTGAAATGGGATTTAAAGTTACTTGTCTTTTTCACTAAGCAGTGTTTCCTGAAGCCTTCTGGTGTGAAGACATCTTTATGACGTCTGTTGTAGAATAGTGTGTGATCTGCTTTGTATATTGTACACAATATACTTGTATATTGCAGACTATGAGAAAGCTACTGTAAATTTAATATGTAATTAGATTAGTAAAGTTTAAATTTATTCACAGCAAGCATGTACCTAAATTTGAAAAGTCATGTTTGAGACTCATCTACAGATGGTGTGTAGAATCCATGTGCACACTGGGTCTCCAGACTGAGAATCCCCAGGGCAGAATAGTGTTCTAGGTGGGACTTGCCTAGCAGTGCAAGTCTCTGAGGGTTGACTGCAACCCTAACTGGGATCCTTCTGGAAGGATCTGCTAGAAGAGGTGGCAAAAGAGCCCAGGAGCATTTATTTGCTGGGTTTATGCCAAGTGATTTTGTGCTCATTTAAACCTTGAATTTTCCTCTTAGAACTATTTATTCACTATCCTCACTTTATAGACAAGAAAAACTGAGGCAGTAAGTCTCCCAGGATGATGTTGTTAGTGAGTGAGTATTCTAACCAAAACTCAGCCTGATGACTGAGCCTGGGATACATCTTAGGGGTTGCTGACCTTACCTGCTCTCGGATGGTTTTGGTCCAGTTAAATGGCATTGCCTGGATAGTATGCGAGTAGCTGGCAAAGTTGTGAGCTATTCAGTAAAAACCAGTACCTTCTGAGTCTTTCAGTTATAATGCAATTTATAAGCCAGCATTTTAAAATCAAACATTGGCTAACTATGCTAAAAGCACTATCTTAGATGGATATAAGTAAGGCTAAGGTTTGGTCCTTACCAAAGAAGGTGAAGTCTATGCAGTGGGCTTCCATTGTCAACTCCCATCACATGGCTTTGCACACAACTTTCCATCCACGTGCATACATTGTCCCTGGAGTAGAACTTCTGGGTCTTCCTGTGTCTTGCAGAAAATTCTACTGAATGGGCCATGTAGTTTATATTTTCTTGAAAAGGATTGACGTTTTTCTCTTTGAAAGTTAGGACAAAGAAGTAAACTAAATACAGTCAGGCCTTTCCAGTGTTTTCCTCTGAACACCAAATCCATAAGACTTATATTTGACCATTACTCACTCAGAGTTGATAAACTCAAGTTCATGATGTGAATAAAACCGATAATATAAACCAATGTCCTGCAAATAACTGAAAACTTAAGTGTATGTAACCAGGCTGCTAGAGGCTTATAAAGATGCCATGTAGGACTCCAAACCCTAACTTCACTTGAAGTTATATCTACCCATATCTAAAAGTATTGTCAAGTGCTTTGAGCCCAAACCTCTAAATTTGCCACTCTTTATACTCTGAGTTTTTAAGACCAAATCAGACCTGGAGGAAGTAGTCATATCTTGTCAAAGCACAAGTGCAAGTCTGAGCCATTCTAACAGGACAACGAGGAGGCGAATGACAGCCTTCCAGCAGCAACTCCACAGCATCAGAAAGAATGGTCCCCAAGGATCATCACTGGTGAAATCGCATGGGTTTTTAGGGTACTGAACTTACTAGCGTTCTCCTCGGTAGTAGTCAGGAAGGTCTTCCAAAGAGAATACTGACTTCATCTTATCATGAAAAGGTCTCCTGGACCCAAGGAGGCTGGTAACTCTGATGGCTTTGCTTCTTGGTCATCCAATGCAGATGAAATACAGTGTCATGCGACGAGGCAAGCTGCATGTGGTGGGAGGTGCATTCCTGTGGCCTGGCTCTGCAACGGAGAGCGGGAGTGCCCGGATGGGGTGGACGAGCAGTGCGGTAAGCGGTCTCCCAGCTGTGGTGTTACTATCATGCACTCACCTACACCTGGTCCAGTGTTACATGCCTCGTTGACAGTTCTCTTCGTTTTTCATCATCTTAGGAAGTGTTCTAAAACGTTGGGAGCTCTGGGTTGTTGCAGGCTTTTGGTGGGGAAAGCCAGGGATGTGTCTTAAGTATTGGTAACCCTGCTGTGCAAACATGTGGAGGGAGACTTAGGATGGAAAAAGCCAGCAAGAGTCTGGCTCCTCATCTTAAATTCAGACCTAAACATCTGAGACAGTGTTACTCAAACTGGAATACTACAGGGATTCATTGATAGAAAACCCCTGCATTGTGTACACAATTGTGTGTTGTGTATAAAAGTCGAAGTAGTTTATTGTATATAAAAGTGTTTGTTGTATATAAAGTGTTTATTGTATATAAAATTGTGTGTACACAATTGTGTACACAATTACTTTTATATGCTTAGAGCTTTTATGTGACTGAAAAACAGCTTTCAAGTTGGGGACAAAAACTATAAAATCAGCAGAAGTCAGTCAGCCATTTGGTAAACGTCTTCCTGAAATAAATTTCGAGTCCATCTCTGCTGAGAGAACTTAAAACCCCAGAAGGGAGGCTGGAGGACTTGTGTGAGGGAAGCCTCACACTCGGCGCCTGGCACCTGGGGGTGCAGTGAATATGAGGGCGGACGTTCCTCATTAAAAGAGGAAAAACCCCCACAGCACCGGGTGAGTGCTCCCCTCATGCACATCCCTGGAGTGGTCACTTACTGTAATTTAACATGACATCTTGGCTATCAAAATGTGTACTATTACAGGTTAGGGTAACATTTCAGAGTTGCAGAAATGCCTTGCCCTCGAGCCCCCCAGACACTTCAGCCCAGCTCCTCAAGTTGACTTGCTTTGGCCTGTAGTCAGACTTTGGTGGAAATACTTGAAGGTCTAATTAAGCCCCCAACCCCAGTTCCCAGGTTGCTGCTGCTGCTAAGTCACTTCAGTCGTGTCCGACTCTGTGTGACCCCGTAGATGGCAGTCCACCAGGCTCCCCCGTCCCTGGGATTCTCCAGGCAAGAACACTGGAGTGGGTTGTCATTTCCTTCTCCAATGCATGAAAGTGAAAAGAGAAAGTGAAGTCACTCAGTCGTGTCCGACCCTCAGCGACCCCATGGACTGCAGCCTACCAGGCTCCTCCATCATGGGATTTGCCAGGCAAGAGTACTGGAGTGGGGTGCCATTGCCTTCTCTGGTTCCCAGGTTGCCTGAGGTCTTAATAGCGTCTCAAACATCAAAAGAAATCAGAGTAGTAAACCTATAAAACTGAACTAATTTAGGGGCCACTAGCCACATGTGAGGATTTAAATTTATTTAAATGAATACAAATAAACTTCAATTTCTGGATTGTATTGGCCACATTTCAAGAGCTTAATGGCTGCATGTGACTGCTGACTGCCATTTGGGACAGCAGAGATGTAAAATGCTTCCACTGTCGCAGGTTTTAGTGGACAATGGTGTTCTAGAAGAATAATGGGAAAGAGATGTTAGATTTTTTATTTTTTTAACTTTTCACTTTGTACTGGGGTATAGACGATTCACAGTGCTGTGATGGCTTCAAGTGAACAGCAAAGGGACTCAACCATGTATGTATATCTATATCTAGATATATGAGGCGATGTCTACCGATCTGCTGACTGATTGCCGGCAAAGCAGACCTACTGAATGATGTCGTTAAAAGTAACATGAAAGGATGGGCCGGTTTAGGGTTCACTCCAGGGACAAATCAGGAATGAATTACTCCTTTGCTAATGAAAATACCTGATATGAAATCCAAATGTAAAAGCTGACAGTGCCCTGACAAGCACCTCTTCCTTTGTTCTGCTCCTTGGACACTGCTGCTGACCCACAGAGGAGGTGTGCCGTGGACACCCGCAGGCCTGGCAGTGTGATGATGGAAGATGTATTTCCTCCCACTGGCTTTGTGATGGTGTTGGCGACTGCTTAGATGGCTCTGATGAGGTTAACTGCGGTGTGTACAGCTTTTTATCTTCGGTCACATTCTATTTATTAGCTGCATTGATTAGCATCAACTGTCTTAAGTGAAGCCCGTCACAAAGTCACCTTCTGCCTATATGCTAAACCCAGACTTTCCATTGTCTCCCATATTGCAGATGACTGTTTTCACTCACTTCTCCATTTTTCAAAACTACCTAAAATTAAGATACTAGCTTGGGACTTCCTGGCGGTCCAGTGGTTCAGACTTCACCTTCCGATGCAGGGGATGTGGGTTTGATCCTGGTTGGGGAGCTAAGATCCCACATGCCTTGCAGCCAAAAAGCCGAAACATAAAACAGAAAGAATATTGTAACAAATTCAATAAAGACTTTAAAAATGGATCACATCCAAAAAAAAAAAAAGTCTTAAAAAAAGATGATTTGCTTTATTGACTTAAAACCTATTTTGGGGTGAAACGTCAGATCACAAAATTATGGCCACATCTCTGACAGCTCCCATCCCCTCCCATTCTTGGTTTTCTTAAATTCATGAGCAAATCGTAAACCCCTAAAAAATAAGGCCATGACGGGGGCGGGGGGAGCGGTTCTACCTCACCCAGCTAACTCCTGCCTTTTAGAGAGAAGGACGGGGTGTCCACATCCAAAAACCCAGTGTCCAGGAGATCTACGGTGCCGAGATGCCTGGGACCCCTGTGATGCCAGTGAGGACTGTGGAGGGCGGTTCGGGGATGCACTCTGCCCCCAGCACCGCTGTCTGAGTGGGCAGTGGCAGTGCAGGAACGGGCTGTGTATCCCGGACAGCTGGCGGTGTGACGGTGTGGACCACTGCGGGGACACCTCAGATGAGCAGGGCTGTGGTGAGTCTCGGCCCACCCCACCTTTTGTTGAAGGAAAGGTTGGCCCATGTGGGCTCCTTTCTGCAAGCGGTGCTTTAATCCCTATGACTGAAACTTCCATCTTATATCTAAACATGGGGTGTTTCCTAGCAATAACCAAGATTTCCTTATCCATGGAAACATAAAGCAGTGCTTAAATAGCAACTGCAGCGGACACTCACAGCATGGCCTAGACTGTTTCCGCTGTTCAAGTCTGGCCAACTCGCAGAACACCTGAGCGCCAGCATCCGGAGGCAGTCTCCTAACAGATGCCTAAATCCTTGTGTGGTGAATATGGAAAGAGAACATTCGTCACTAAAAAATAGAAAGCCTCCCCCAAACATGGTGATTGCTCATTCCTTTTTTTTTTATCTTCAATACACGGTGTAGCAGAACCTCCAGTTTTTTTAATGAACCTCAGTACCTTTCACTATTCTTGCCTAGAGTTAAATCTATAATAGTAAATGTGTTCAGATTCTAACATTTTTATTGTAATTTATAACCTGGTTTCTTAAAAGAGTATTTTTTTAGGGCTCATGTTATCTGACTTTAATATGACTTCAATCAGAACTATTTAATGCCAGCTCAGTTCAATTTTAATACAATTTCAATCCAGTGTTCTGATGTCTTAACATTGTTGCTATTGAGTCTTAAGTCCCAGTTCCTGAAAATTCTGCTTAATAAGATAACTTCCTTTCCAGCCTAGGCTTGCCTTGGGTTATAGAAATAGTGCCACCTCCCTTCCCAGCTGGAAGACTTGTCTATTTTTACTACCACCCCAAATATTAATGAAAAGAATGCTTAACTTCCTACACAGCTTCCTGTCCAGAAGGCACGGTTGGATGTGATGAGGGGAAATGCATTCTAGAATCCCTGATGTGTGATGGGGAAGTGGACTGCACAGATGGTACTGATGAACCCATCACATGTGGTAAGAAATCAATTGCTCTGCTTAATATGGGAGAGAGGGGAGTAAGATGAGACAAGTCAGTACCTTAGTTATCATGGGGGTTTACTCTCTGAGACAACTCTTGGGCTCAAACTCCTTTAGAAGCAGTTATCCTTCAGTGATGGATCCCTTACAAGTTCCAGCCCTTGGCTTTGGTCTCCTGAATTTGAGGAAATATTACCTGAACTATAAAAATTGAGGGCCATTCTATGTTGTAGCTTTATGGAACTAGATTAGCTAAATAGCCTCCAAACTACAAGGCTCCTAAAATTCTGGAATAAGGAACATAAACTTTGCCACAAAGAAGCAAATCATTTGTTGAAGACAAAAGGGCAAATTCTCAAAAGATTTAGCCAAAGAACTGAGGAATAATGAACCTATTTGCAGGGTACCAATGGAGACACAGACAACAGAGAACAGACTTACGACACAGTTGGGGGTAGAAGGGAGGAGAGGGAGGGATGTATGGAGAGAGTAACATTGCCATATGTAAAACAGAGAGCCAGTGGGAATTTGCTGTATGACTCAGGAAACTCAGACTGGGGCTCTATCAACCTGGAGGGGTGGGATGGGGAGGGAGGTGGGGGGGAGGTTCAAGAGGAAGGGGACATAGGTATACCTATGGCTGATTCATGTTGATTGGCAGAAGTCAACACAATACTGTAAAACAATTATCCTTCAATTAAAAACAATTTAATTTTAAAAAAAGAACTGAGAAAGACTTTCTTGATGAGGAGGAACCTTCTGAACAGGCAGCTTGCAGCTCTGACTTTTAAATCCTGGTGGTTCTCATGATAAAAATCACTGTTGGTTCCAGTTGGGGCAGAGGAAGAGGGGCATCTGTCCCCAGTCATTTTGTCATCTGTCTCTCATTTCCCCCTAAACTGAGCTTAGACATTACGGTGCAAGCTCTTTTAGTACTGTTAAAGGCCGTGAAAGAAGCTTTGCACTTAAGAGATACTAAAAGCATCTCTTAGGACCCAAAATATAGGCTTCTGTTCCTGTATAGATAATTCATTGGGATTAATAAATTATTACATCACTTCCTGAACGAACGGTCCCAGCTGTCTATAGATTCTAGAGAAAATAGAAGAGAGGTCGCTGGTCCCTCCATGGGTGAACCGCACACCAACACCTGGAATAGTCCAGACGGTCCACCCTTCCCCAGCTCTGTGATTCCTAACTCTCCCTCTTCTCTGGGGAAGAGAGTGGGGTCAAAGGTTACCTTTAGCCAGTCATGTACTCCTCATACAAGTATGGAAGGTTTGTGACACAGCATGGTTTATAAAGCATTTGATCCTGACCATGTTCATCTGTACTGACCACGGTCCTGTCTGTCTCTACCAGGAAAAAACTGCTCTCTGGCCAATGGGGGCTGCGAGGGGCAGTGCGCGGACTCACCCTGGGGTGTCCGGTGTTCATGTGCAGCCGGATGGCGGCTACAGCCTGTGGGCAGAGCTGCAGAGGTCAGAATTCTTTTGGCTCATCTTTACAGTTCTCATTGGACTGCCTTAGCATTCACCATTTTCATCATTTTTAATGTGCATTTTGATGTACATTCACAGTGTTGTGCAACCATCCCACTATTTCCAGAACTTTCTCATCATCCCAGACAGAAACTCTGTACCCATTAAGCAATAACTGTCCTCCTTCCCTGGCAAACTTTATTGATTTTCTACCTATGAATTCATTTGTTCTAGTACTATGTATTGGGCTTCCCTGTGTGGCTCAGATGGTAAAGCGTCTGCCTGCAATGTGGGAGACCTGGGTTTGATCCCTGGGCTGGGAAGATCCCCTGGAGAAGGAAGTGGCAACCCACTCCAGTACTCTTGCCTAGAAAATCCCATGAAAGACGAGCCTGGTGGGCTACAGTCCATGGCGGTGCAAAGAGTCAGACACGACTGAGCAACTTCACTTTCACTTTCCTTCAGTACTATGTATAAGTGGAATCATACAGTGTTTGTCATTTTGTTTCTGGTTCACTTCACTTAGCTTGTCGTTAAGGTGCATGCATGTTGAAGAGGTATCAGAATTTCCCTCCTCTTTTAAGGCCAAATAATATTCCATTGTATGCATATAGTTTGTTCTTTGTATATGCAGGCTCCACATCTGCAGATTCAACCAACTGCAGATTGAAGATACTGGGGTGGGGGTGGGGTGGGGTATGGGATTCTAGAAAGTTCCAAAAAGCAAAACTTGAATTTGCTATCTGCTAGTAATGGCACCCCACTCCAGTAACTCTTGCCTGGAGGGTCCCATGGACGACGGAGCCTGGTGGGCTGCAGTCCATGGGGTCGTGAAGAGTCGGACACGACTGAGCGACTTCACTTTCACTTTTCACTTTCATGCACTGGAGAAGGAAATGGCAACCCACTCCAGTGTTCTTGCCTGGAGAGTCCCAGGACGGGGGAGCCTGGTGGGCTGCCATGTTGGACACAACTGAAGCGACTTAGCAGCAGCAGCAGCAGCAGAACTATTTACATTGTATTAGGGATTATGAGTACTCTAGAGAGGACTTAAAGTATATGAGAGCATATGCATAGGTTATAAGCCAATACCAAACTATTTTATGTAAGAGACGTAAGCATCCACGGATTTTGGTATTCTCTGGGGGTCCTGGAACCAATCCCCTGTGGATACCAAGAGATAACCGTATGTCACATTTTGTTTATCCATGCATATGTTGATGCACACTTGGGTCATTTCCACCCTTTGGCTATTGTGGACAATGCTGCTGTAAACACTGGTGTGCAAACATTCGTTGAGTCCCTGCTTTCAATACTCTTGGGTATATAACACTAGGGGAACTGCTATGTCACATGACAAATTCTATGTTTAACTTTTTGAGAAACCATCAGACTTTTCCATAGAGGCTGCACCATTTGACATTCCCACTAGCAGTGCACATGGGTTCTGATTCCTGCACATCCTTGCAGCTCATTCTAAAGTGGGCTCTGGCTGGCTTGAGATGGGTCACGTCCCCAGGAATGCTGCTAGAGTAACAGGGGTGCACATCTAGGGTCTGTGTATTGATGGCTCTGCTGCAATGCACTCACCTACATGGGAATCCTATGGACCCCATAGGATTTTCTATCCTAGGACCCACACAGTCATCTCCACTTAATGCATGCTCCATGAGCATCTGAAAAGTGGCCCCAAAGAACAAAAATACTTGAGATCGTTCCTCAGTCTTCGCTCATTTCCAACTCTCTGTCATCAGATGTGGATGAGTGCTCGATGGCGTACAGCCCCTGTGGCCAGCTATGTCATAACACACGCGGCTCTTACTCCTGTGGGTGTATTCGAGGCTACCAGCTCCATAATGGCACTGACTGTCGAGTTACAGGTGAGTTTCAGTACCGTAAACAAAGTGGAGGCCCAGCTGTATCCTTAGCAGCATTTAGGTAAGAGTGATATAGACAAATCACTTCAGGGTCTGGTATTAGAGATGACTCCTCTCTTTCCATAAAGAAGCTGCTGTTATAATGTTAGGGTACAGTTTTGAGTATCAGTTGCTATTATGTGTCTTTAAAATGAGTGGGCTTTCCAGGTGGCACTAGGGGTAAAGAGAAGGAAACACAAGAGACGTGGGACATGGGTTCCATCTCTGGGTTGGAAAAACCCCCTGGAGGAGGGCATGGCAGCCCACTCCAGTGTTCTTGCCTGGAGAATCCCGTGGACAGAGGAGCCTGGGGGGCTACAGTCCCCTGGCTCACAAAGAGTCAGACACGACTGAAGTGACTTAGCACACATGCTTGTCTTTAAAACAATTTAGTCTTTCTGTAGGAGCTACAGCTAGCTGCTCCAGAGACCAGCTGATGATCTTAGTTTGTCCTGTGCCACTTCCACGACGGGACACTTAATTTTACTTGGCTGTTGTCTATAAGGCCTGGAGAGGACCTCTGTCTAGGGGTGAGGGGCTCAATCTGAAATCAGGCAGAAAAGTTCAAAGATTCATTTCAATGTGCTGGAGTCCAGAGGAGGAATTGAGGTTTCAGGTGGTCAACCAGGTCTCCTTGAGATCCACCTTAGTCCAGACTTCAGAGATAAGTGGGTTTTGGCATGGGCCACTAGCCAACGTCTTTAGTTAAGGAGAATGGTGTGAAAGAAAGTTTCATAGTCATGAGTTCCCTTCTACTTCTATTGCAGATGATGCTGTTAAAATTCTTATTGCAGCAGATAGAGAACTTGGTATCCTGGATCGAGGAACAGGCGTCTATGAGACACTGGTACCTATAAAATCACGGCCTACTTCTGTTGCATATGACCTAGAGAGAAGCATGTACTTCTGGGTGGATGAAGTCTTAAATGTGTTTGTTCTTGGGAATCCAAACCCTGCTTCTCTCTATCCAGGTATATTTCTTGATATTAAAAGCTCTAGCTTCTTTAAGCTACTTACACATGGTGTGAGAAATATATGTTCACCTGGACATCTTCTGTGACTCACTTGTCATGAATCATGAGAGTACATAAAATCTTAATTTAAGTCTATGTAACTTGGTTCTATAGGAGCTTGTAGAGTATAACCTGAGATGAGATTGTTAAGCAGTATGGAAAGTATAGAGATGTGGGCTCAGGCCAAGGTTAGTCTCAGCTCCATCACTTGGTATATGACCCTGAACAAGTTGTTAATTCCTCTGAATCACCATGTAAAAGATGAAGAGAACAGCACTTGTCTCATTGGGTAACTGTGGGGATTAAGGGGAAGAAGAGCTTAGCATAGTCCTGGATGTACAAAAATGCTCTGCTGGCAGTTAAGAGGTAGCATTCATCACAGCCTTCCCAGAAAAAATATCAAAAGCTTTGATAATGAATATTGTCCCAAACTGAGGTCACGTTCTCCTGGATGTCTTGGTTATACTTCCCCTAAGGCCTTTATCTTTCCTTGCTGTAAATTGGGAATACCTCTCACAGCAGTAGCTCTCATTCATTCCCTGTGTCCTGTTGGCCTCATTATATGACTTGAGATCAGAAGGTGTAGAAAAATTTTGTCTGAGTCTCTCTTTTCAAGGTGAGACGGGCATAGGAGAACACAGAAACATGAAACTGTCTCTTGTAATCCCCAGAACTTAAAACCATCAACAGTATCGCTTTGGACTGGTTCACGGGGCAGTTGTATTGGGCTAGCAGCTTTGCCAGGGTCATCTGTGCTGGTTTAAGTGATGGCAGAGGCTACATCAGAATCTTGGAAAAGGATCTTGTACCAGAGCAACTCATAGTGTTTCCTGCAAAGAAGTAAGTCTCGCTTTCTTCCAAATAAATCCCAAATCATTGGTTGTCTTAGGTATTTAAGTTGATAAGAGAATAGGTCAACCTTTTTGACCTAGGTCTCATTTGCTCCAAAAAATTCTTAACTTTGAAGTCTAAATTGAATACCATAGAGCCAAACTTTTCAGTCTACTGAGTCTGAGAGCAAAAATCTCCAGCATTCTGACCAGTGGAATGATAAGAGGGCAACCAGGGCAGCCTGGCTGGTCAGAATCGTATACATGCCCTGTAGGGGATTCTCTAACCCTTGTGTCTTTGCTGATCTCAGGACTTGTATTGGGTAAATCGAGGTGGGAAAGGCCTGAGGACTATCGAAACGGCAGGGATGGATGGCTCTGATAGGAAGGTGCTGGCGGTGGTCAACATGGAGGAACCCACAGGGCTGACGCTGGACCATGTGGCTAGCAGACTCTACTGGATCAGTGAATATAAAGAGGTACCATGGATGGGTCAGGAGGAAAAGGTAAACCTGTTTGGTAGGGGTAAAGGGTTCTTTTGAGTGCAGAGTTCTCTTATGTGTTGCATCAACCTTCTGGCCATGAAAACCGAGAAAAGCCCAGCCTCTTCAGATGGAACTGGACTGTATCAACACAGCTTGGGAGACTCTGTGACTTGCTTAAACTCTCTACAGTCAAACTCAGAACTGGAATTTCCTGGTTATCTAGGTCATGTTCTGTGTGGTACCTGGGATATAAAATGTTTTAAGATGGCAACAAACAAACAAACATGCAGTTACTTAAGTACCTCAGTGACTTCTACCCACATTTCTAGGTTTTCATATTACAGGTCATGTTATCTTATTTTTGAAACCGTCAAACTAAAAGACCAGTTGGACATGGGGGCTGAAAGCATAAGCTTGGGAGTCATATTTTTAAGCCTATTTCTTCCGCTATGATTTCTCGTTACTTAGGGTGCCTCTTTGAGCTCTTCTTGCCCTCTCTGGAAAGAGAGAGGACGCCTGCCTCGGAAGGTGTTTGGGGAATGTAGTAGAAGGATTTGGTACAATGTCTGATGCAGACACTAAGTTATAGTAGCTACTTGTACAAGATTTGTGACCCTAATTGATACAAGCAGCAGCCCAATCCTCTGCCTTTGGCATTAACCTCTGCAGATCCTAAGATAATTTCATCTCTATCAAATTGATATCAAAACATGTTTAATTGGTATCCAAGAAACTGAGGTATGCTAAGATGATTACCCCTCTTGCTGCCATACTCTCAAGAGACCCTGTCACCCTTCAGTCCATAGAGACAGTGAACGTGGATGGCTCCGGGAGGCACACCTTTCCCAAGTCTTCCTGGAAGATGACGATCCAGTGGGACTGGCGGTATTTGAGAACTCTTTCTTCTGGGCAAATAAACTACATCTGTTTCGTACTTCACGCCACACCATAAAGGAGAGAGTGGTGCTGCTAAACGCTTCCGTATCTGCCTTCTTGGTACTCCACCAATCCCAACAGCCTAAAAGTAAGTCTCATCACTTGCTTTCAAAACACTTATGAATCAGAACTCACACTAAATGGAAACCCACCCCCCCTAAATTACTACTTCCATCTGTTGTTGGAACTTGCTATTTTGGGGCCAGGGAAATGTTCTGGGTATCGTTCCAGACGTACCCAGGACTTTTGAGTATGATGAACAGAATGAAAATATCTGCTGGAAAACTTGTTCCAGGCACATACCTGGCTTTTATTTAACATAGCAACCAGAGTTTTAACACACAAAACATCTGAGTTTTAATACACAAAACGGGAGATGTGCTGTTCACAAAAGGGCTAGAGTAACTTTCTCACTGACATGTCAATTGATAACAGAAAATGGAACCAAGCTTGGCATCCTGCTTATAGGAGGAGGTCACATGTTTGTTAACTAGGAGTTAAAAGCTTGTTAATCTGAAATTGTCAGCTTCAACTCAGATTATACTTCTTCATGGTCCAAGAAACTAATTAAAGTGGAGAACTGGGAACCACTATTTACTTCCTATCAGTAAGCTAGACAGTTATTTTGCCTTAACTTGGAGGGGGAAGATACTGTTGGTTGAAGATTTCTTAGCCTGAGCTTATTGTAGAGAGGTCATTGTTACCATCTGAAAGATAGGGGACCCCAAGAGTTTAAGGTCAGCATGCCTAACCTAGAGGGTGACAAATATATTGGAATTCCTTTTAAAGCAAAAATGCCTTAACTCCTTTGAGTCTTAAGTTTTGAACTGGTTTGGATAAATCCATCTGAAATTGTGTCCAACCTGTTTTTACTTTAAAACAGGTAAACACCCAGCGTACGTTCCAGGTTCTTGCAGCCACTTGTGTCTCCTGTCCCCATCCATCCCAAGGGCTATAAGTGTGTTTGTCCAGAGGGGATGTTTCTTTTACCTTCCGGCACGTGTAGTGGTAAGGATGCTGGGGGAAGTGGGTTTGGCTCAAGAAGCCACATTCTGTGGTAGGTCTGGAAATAGTGTCACTTCTGTTCTTGAATTAATCACTTTTGTCCTGAAAGCAGAAGAGTTTTGTTATCAAAAGACCTTGATTAGGTTTTTTATTGTGTTAAAAATATACATAACAAAAGGTACCACTTTATTTTTAAGTGTAGTATTCAGTGGCATTCAGTTCAGTTCAGTTCAGTCACTCAGTTGTGTCCGACTCTTTGCGACCCCATGAATCGCAGCACGCCAGTGGCATTAAGTATATTCATGTTTTTGTGCAACCATCACCTCCCTCCTTGGTCTCCAGATCTTTTTCATCTCCCCAAACTGAAATTCTATTCCTGTTAAACAATAACTCCTCACTCCCCTCTTCCCCTAACCTCTGGCAATCACCATTCGACTTCCTGTCTCTGAATCTGACTACTCTAGGTACCACATCTAAGTAAAATGGTACAGTATTTGTCATTTTGTGACTGGTTTTTTTTGACTTAACATTATGTCTTCAAAGTTCATCCATGTTATAACATGTGCCAGAATTTCCTTTTTAAGGTGGAATAATATTCCATTGTATGTAGACACTACATTTTGTTTATCCATTCATCTATCAATGGATATTTGGGTTCAGTAATTTTTAAAACAAGAAAAAATAGCTTATACTACTTAGTTTTACATGAAAGACTAACGACTAAGTTGGTGTAAGAAAGAAACCCTCTACAGTCTTATGACTATAGTATCTTCTGACTCTTGTAAGCAAAGTGTCTGCGTTAACATTGTTAACGTAATTCCTCATGTCACTGTTCCATCTTTGAAACTGTAAAGACTACATAATCGGTTGAACATCACTGCCCAACTCCTTGAATTTCTCCTATAACAGTGAGGTTTTAAGAAGAATAAATTATATAAATATGTTGATGCTCAACTGCCTTTGTAGAAGGCAATTCACAATGGGTAGCCATGGAGTGTGATTATGGTGTAATAAGCCATTGTGCCAAACACAAATCTTAGCTTAAAATGTTTCTGAACCTTATACACAGTTAAGCACCCAGGTAACTTTTCTTTAGATACGCAGCAGAGCTTAAAATTCTTTGTGTTGAAATGTGTGTGCTACAGACAAGGATTTGATGACCTTACTGAATCAAACAGTAATGCTGAGGCCCTAATCCTCAGGATTCTATGTTAATCTTTTCGCAGAAATTTAAAGGCCTTGGTGCCTTGGGGAGACTGAGCAGCGCTTTCATTTGCCCAAATGACTTCCTTCTCTCAGGAAGCCAAGGCATTCATGTTGTGTGTACGTGCTTCAGAAGCAAACTTTATAAGATCCTAGAATTCTAGGGAAGCCTCAACTTGAGAGAGCAATGTTGTTTCAGAGGGGAGCATGGGGCTTTTCTGACAAACAGTACATCTCTCTTTTTCTTCGGTAGAGTTAAAGCTAGTGTTTTCCTCCGGCAAACGTCTCTACTTGTTGAAAGTTGGCTTTATGGGAACTGCTATAGAGAGAAGCCTAGTTCAAGAGCATCCAAGGAACATCTACTTGCTGGATATTGACTGGAAAAGAAATCTCATCTACTGGACAGATACCCAGGGACATCTGTTTCGCTCAACTGGCTACCTGGGGGACAAGCAAGAGATTTGGACAGAACGTACAGGTAGCTTGGGTTGGTTATTTTGAATTTTTTTTCCTTTACTTTCTGGCTCTAGATTTAAGTAGGCTCCCAAACATCTCCCAAACCCTACCTGTCTCTGATCTGAATCAAGCTTAATACCCAAGAATGGTTCTTAACTAATTTAAATATTAAGTGTCTGTGATTTACCCTTGTTCTCATGAAGGGTGTGCAGACTCTTAAAAGGCTACCATGATTTGGGAAATACTGAGGTCAGTGATAAGGGTTTTAAAATTCTACTTTTCTGGCCTTGCATCTGGATAGGATGGAAACAGACCTAAATACTTCAACTTTGCATTGCAGATTTTTCTTACACTAATTTAGAAGCAATTTGCAATGCAGATTTCAGAGAGAACTAGCAAGATATTTTCTTAATTTGATATTATATACTTTCTCTCCCCTCCCACACTCTTACATGGCATACCCCACCCTTAGTTCCCTGTACTCAGCCTAAATGAAAATATCTGCTTTATAAAAGAAAACTGAGAGGTGAGTTCCAGGGTGAGTAATCTTATTTCTGAATGCCTGTACTGTGGGTATTCTAAGTGCCAAGGAACTGCTTTACTATATGAAGTGCTGTATTGGAATCCATGTTCCCAAGACACCCTTCAGATCAGTGGCTGATGCCTTAATCCTTATGGAAGTGGAATGGCATCAGACATTTTTTCCCCCCTTTGTTTAGTACACAGTTTGTGTTGCAGAAGTGCTAGATGTCGGGGGAAGAAGCACATGTCTGGTATCACAAGTATTGAGGTATAGTAAAGGGCTCCCCAGGTGGCACAGTGGTAAAGAATCCACCTGCCAATACAGGAGACACAAGAGACATAAGTGTGACCCCTGGGTTGTAAAGATCCCCTGGGAAGATCCCCTGGATGGCAACCCACTCCCATATTCTTGCCTTGGAAATCCCATGGACAGAGGAGCCTGGCAGGCTACAGTCTGTGGGGTCACAAAGAGTCAGACATCCCTGAGTGACTGAGCGCATTCACACACAGACACACACAGAAGTGTCTTTCCTATACAGTTAACTGGAAAGCGTGACAAAGCCACCACCTCTTCTGGGTAGTGATCAGCTTGACCTCTGCTCTCCAGGCAAGTCTGCAGGATCTCAGGGCCTCCTGACAACTCTTGGGTCTGCAGCTTTCACCTTATTTTTACATCAGCGTGTACACGTCTCTTGTGTCTCCTGCCTTGGCAGGTGGATTCTTTACCACTGTGCCACCTGGGAAGCCCTTTACTATACCTCAATACTTGTGATGCCAGTATGTGTTTTTTCTCCCCATACCAAGCAATTCTGCAAACAAACTGGGTGTCCTAAACAAAGAAAAAAAAATTGCCTGATGTAATTCCAGTTCTTTAAGGATCAGGACATCAGCCACTGATCTGAAGGGTGTCTCAGGAACATGGATTCCAACTCAATGGACATGAGTTTGAGTAAACTCTGGGAGTTGGCGATGGACAGGGATGCCTGGCATGCTGCAGGCCATGGGGTCGCAAATAGTCGGACAGGCCTGAGCAACTGAATTGAACTGAACTGCACTGACATCTGTGTTGTTTTCTCTTGAGTGTGTTAATCTTGTCCTCAGACTGAAACTTGAGGCTAGAAAAAACAGATCAAGTTCTGAATCAAAAATGGGAGGGCCTCAAAATTCCACTTTAGGAAAGAGTGCACGTTTTAAGAACTGGTGTAGAATCACTCTGAGGGCATTCTGTGATGCTGGCATGTGGGATTTTTGTGGTTACATCTGACTCCAGAGGAAAGCACATATTTTCTGCAGAGGGCAGAGCCCAGTGTGGTCAAGAGAAACAAAACCCCATGGGGCCAGTGTGTTCTTAGGAAGTTGCCAGTCTTCCACCTAGCTATCCAACTTACAAAATGCAGTGCGTGTCTACCTTGCCTAGGGGTTGTGAAGGATCAGGGGAGCTCATACGGACAGACAAGAAACCAGAGTAGGCATGATGGGACCCTCAGGCGAACAAGGTGTGTAGGTTTCTAGGGAATGATCTTTGCATCCTGAAACTGTCTGCCTTTGTTCCTGGCCCAGGGTTTAAGACAGCATGAGAACACATTTGAATGTCCTTCCTAATGGGAGCGACTTGTCCTCCTTACAGTCTGCTCAGCGAATGTGGACATTCCAACTGGGAACTTGTATTGGCTGCCCTGTGACAGAAGTGCTATTCAGAGGATGAGACTTGCTGGCCCAGACACCCATACCCTCTACAAAACGGGCAGCGTTATATTGCATCTCCTTCTCGACTGGCCAAGGAGGCTGCTCTACTGGGTGGAAAGCGGGGAACCCTTGCAAAGTATGACCCTTGATGCAAAAGCATACAGACAGTCTGGAGAGGCACCTGGACGGCAGACACCCACATAACTTTAGATCTTGGCTCTTCCAGCATCCTTTGGACCACCAAAGGGTCAGGTAAGCACTGCATAACCAGTGAGGTTGGAAGAGGCTTGAGGGGCTGAATGAGAGTCTTCTTTTTAGTAGTAATGATACCATTTTTAGAACTAGTTAGATATAGCCTCAGACTCTGATTTTCATAGTTAAAGGTTTGGCATAAGTCACCGACTTCAAACTCTATTCTCATTTATGAGTCTAAATTTATGATTGAGGAGATAAAAAAACTTCAGAAATAGTGTTCTTAATTTTTAACACTGCAGAAAGCTATTTGTTTCTACTTCGGTAAGTAGAGGTAATGGAATGAAACTTCCATTATAAACAGACACTTTGGTTATAACTTGACAGCAGGTACATATTACACCTTCATAGCTGGATGTAATAGTCTACTCACCCGGAAGTCTCAAGGATGGTCTGACAGCACTGTGCTGATGACTGGGTTTGTAGGACTGTGGTGGTCAAGTCACATCTGACGTTCCCATGCAGCACCCCTCACTTTTCAGGAGCTTTAAACACTTCCTTGGATTATCTTTAACTATAGAACTAAAACTTACAAAACTTCATAGACGAATCTGTGCATATTTTCAGTGCGGGGTCATTGAAACTTTCAATCCAGTGTTGCCCTTGCCTCCTTGCTGTCACAGGTTACTTGCTCTGTATCAGCTTGTAAGGACTTGACTCTTCCTTAGGGTTGCAAAGTCTGAGTCTCCTAAAAAACAGAACCTACACTTTGAACGGGACTTGGAGTGATGGCATGATTGCGGCCCATGAGCCCTACCTGCTGACTCTGAACAGAACCGCTCTCATGCTGTGGAACAGGAGGAAGCCGGAGCCCTTCTCAGTGTCGAAAGAGGCCTATGTCCAGAAGGTGATCATCTTGGCCGAGAACCTGGAGGTTCCAGGCAAGTCTTCCCCTGGGGGTTTTCTTAGAGATCCACGTTACTTGCTCTCCTCGGTGTGTTTTCTATGAGAAATTCCCAGCTATCTTCCAATCTGTATCAGTAGTGGTCCCAACCCACAGTTCGGCAGGCCTTCTGCCTAATTTGTCTTTGTACTGAAACTTGTTCAAGTGAGAATCTAACACATTTCTCAAAGTTGCTAAACAACACCAGTTCCTGAGTAACACCCCAAGGAGGGTGCACACCTAGCCCCTTTTTGGAATCCTCTTTCATGATAGCATGTTGAAGCTCTTAGTTTGGCAGTAAAGAGATCCATTTAACTTGCTCTAAACAGGTTTCCCGGGCTACCCAGGTGGCACAGCAGTAAAGAATCTGCCTGCCAATTCGTGAGACCCAGGTTTAATTCCTGGGTCAGGAAGATCCCTTGGAGAAAGAAATTACAATCCACTCTAGTATTGTGGCCTGGAAAATTCCATGAACAGTGGAGTGTGGTGGGCTATAGTCCATGGGGTCACAAAGAATGGGACACAACAGAGCATCAATGCAAGCAAATCAGTTTCCCAAGCTGGCTTTTTTTGTTTAAACCGAGGAACCTCCTTTCTCATAGCAGTGACACCTTGCAGGGGATCCTCTGTGAAGCTGCTCTGAGTCCTGGTTACCAGGGGAAGAAGCTCTTCTGTTAAAGCTGTGCCTTGATCATTCAGATTAATCTGCTTAAAACTGGTTTAACTATTTTCATATAAACCTTTGGCACGATGCCAAAAAATCTGATTTCAGATCTTGAGGCAGAAGAAAAAGTCTTATCACTGGATTCAGGGGGCTTTCTTGGCAGAAGCAGCTGGAAACCCCGAGGAAGAGTAGAAACAGAGATGCACAGACCTGTTCCTCCTCCTATGTACCTGCCCCCTAGAGGTTTTTCACCTCCCCCTGCAGTCTAAACTATGGTTTCCTGATTCACTTGTTTGACCTGATTTTCAAGGTTAAGAAGCATTAGGCGTAGGAATATGTTTCCTAGGTGGTAAAATATATTAATAAGAGGTTAACTCTTGGTAAAAAAAAAAATCCATTTTGATTATTCTACTAGCATATTCATTAGGTTTCTGTGACAGCTGCTGAAGAATACTAACTGGTAACTTCTGGAAGTGCCTAACTCAGACGTCTCACCATGAAACTGAAGTCTCGTCTTCAGAAACTTACTTTATTCTGCATGCCTAGAATATAGCATCGGGTAGTGGAAAAAATTAAATTTATAAGCCTGAAAGGAAAAAACAATTTCCCCCCATTCAAAACCATGAGATGATGGACCAACACACCACACACATGGTCTAAAGATCCAGGGTCTTTACTTTTTCCTTCTACAAGGTAGACAAACAGCTACCTGACCATGACGTGGGTTTTTGGGGAATGGGGCAGTAGAAGCCTGTCTCCACTGCTGACACCTGATGGGCTGAGCTGCTGACACACTGCTGGTTCTAGATCCTGAGGTCGAAGGAGCAGCATTCTGCACCCGATCTTCTGTGCCCTGTCGGGATGGGCTGGAGTGCATCTCCCGGGGGTACCTCTGTGATGGCAAGCCAGACTGCAGGGACGGCTCGGATGAGGAGGACTGCTCCCGCTTCTGCAACAGACCAGGTGTGTGACTACCTCCTGGCCCTTGTCAAGCGTCTGATTCTACCTCGGATACTTGCTATGAACTGCTGGAGTGTGCATTATAATCACACTTGCTTTCCCTATACATTTTCATAGATTACATAGCCTGTCGGAACACAGACTGACTGCCCATTTTATCACATTTAAGTCCGCAGTGTTTTACCAGGTATAATTTGAGTATTGTTTCCTTGCTTCCTCAAATTTGCCAACGTATTCCAATAGCTGCCTTTATATTGGCATAGAGTGACCTAAATGGACCGCTTATAACTGTCTTGGTCATATTTTAACAAGTTGTTCAAGTAACCAAACCAATATGAAGCCTTAGTATTTCAAGGACCTAGTTCAGCTTAATTAACCTTAGCACTTTATTAAAGCTCACTTATGGATCACTTAAGATATAGAACTCAGGGGACTTCTCTGGTGGCCCAGTGGTTAAGCTTCCACCTTCCAATGCAGAGCATCCGGGTTCAATCTCTGGTCAGGGAACTAGATCCCACATGCCATAACTCAGCATGCTGCAGTTAAAGATTCCGTATGCCTCAACAAAGATCAAAGATCCAATGTGCTGCAACTCAGCCAAATAAATAAAAAATTAAAAAGTATGTATATAGAGAACTCAAACGGGCTTTCCAGGTGGCACTAGTGGTAAAGAATCTCTCTGCTAAGGCAGGAGATATAAGAGACATGGGTTCAGTCAATACCTGGGTTGAGAAGATCCCCTGGAGGGGAATGTATGGCAACTCACTCCAGTATTCTTGCCTGGAGAATCTCATGGATTGAGAAGACAGGCGGGCTACAGTCCATAGGGTCACAAAGAGTCAGATACGACTGAAGCAAGTTAGCATGCACACACAACTCAAGATTAGTCTACCACCCCTCGAACTCCAGAAAGAGGGTGAATTAATCTAGTAATAAAACTTCAGTTTGATGAACATATATGGTCCTTGCTTTTGACTTGTTCCATGGAAGGGGTCTTCCAGTGTCTGGATGGAAACAAGTGCATCGAGGAGAAATATCACTGTGACGGAGCCCAGCAGTGCTTGGATGGCTCCGATGAGCTGGGCTGCTGGAAGCCCGCTGAAGACTGCTCTCTGCGCTGTGACAACAGGACCCGCTGTATCCCCAAGAGCTGGCTGTGTGATGGCCACCCTGACTGTTCTGATGGAAAAGATGAACAAGGATGTAGTAAGTTCCATGGAAGTTACTTGGAGTATTTTGAACTACACTGTAGTCAGTTCTCCTTATTTGTAGGAGTTATGTTCTATAAAGCTGCCATGAACACTGAATTAGAGGAGAGTGGATCATTGCTCCTGGAAAATATACAGGGTGAGGTTTCTTAGAGTCTGGTCACATTTTTGTCAACTGATCAATATAGAACCTTTTTTAAATGTGTGTTTCTGTTTAAAGATGACTTATCATGTATTGTTGACTCAGTAATATTCAGCAGCACCCAAACTCATGTGGAATAGAGCTTATTGAATGCATGTATATTTTCCCGTAAGATACACTGTAGACTCCTTACCCTTAGGAGCACCAAACAGCACTTCAGCACTACATTTGGCGTCATTTTAGATAGAAAAATCAGTAGAAAGTAAAAAAGAAAAAAAAACATGAAAAACATGGTCCTAAATGATTGTCAGACATCCCTGATAGCTTACTGGTAAAGAATCTGCCTGCAAATGCAGGAGAAGCAGGTTTGATCCCTGGGTTGGGAAGATCCCCTAGAGGAGGAAATGGTAACCCACTCTAGTATTCTTGCCTGGAAAATTCCACGGACAGAGGAACCTGGTGAGTGACAATCCATGGGAGTCACAAAGAGTCAGACATGACTTGCCAGACTAAACAACAAAAAGGATTACAAAAAGGATACTTCTTTTAGCCTGAGAATGGAAACTGAGGTCAAAATAGTGCCTTTTCAGCCTCAGTTGGAAAGGTGTTTTGGGGCAACTCACATTAGGTTACCGGGCAAAAATCCCACTCCCCTGCCTGTCCCAGCATCCTCCTACGTGTCCTCCCATCCGTCTCCCCAAGCCCTCGTCCTCCAGGACAGGAGGATTTTCTAGACTAGCTTACAGGCCCTTTCTGCCCTAACACTGCTTGAACCACCTTCCTGCCCTAACCCCCACTGGGACTTAATTCCTAAGGTGACAGGAGAAGATTGGGAGTCTTCAAACTATTTTATTTGCTATCAGATTGGTTCTTCTCCATCTGGCTGAGTTGTTACCTAAAGCTTTATTTTTCAGTTCATGAAAAATGCAGTCCATCTGAATTTACATGTGAGAACGGCCAATGTGTATCTTCTTCCCTGCGTTGCGATGGGAACCGCGATTGCCTGGACCACTCGGATGAAGAGGGCTGTCCTGCCTGGCCCCTGCCATGCCCATCAGGGGAGGTGAAGTGCCCGAGGAGTGGGGAGTGTGTGTTAGCAGAATGGATATGTGACCATGACTTAGACTGCAAAGACGGAACTGACGAGAAGGTAGCCCATTCTTCCTTCAAAAAAACACAGTAGACTTCTAATCACAACAGTAACATGTGCTTCCTCACTAGAAAACTTGGGAAAATGTATGAACAGAGGTCTCCCACAATCTCTGCCCAGAAAGCCACTTGTAACTGCATCAAAGTCTCCAAAGTGTTAAGGTCCTCTATTTGAAAGTCAAACTTGCAAGATATTTATTGGAGGAGCTTTGCAAATATTAGGTCTTGATGGTCATAGCTTGAATATCTTGTTTAGAGAGATGCTTTGAAGCTCTGTCTAACCAGTTCCCATAACATACACCATTGCTTCTGCATTGTGTGAGATGCAGCCCAATTTTGAACCTACTGCTCACTTTTGACCTTAAGAAAGCAGCTCTGTGGTGATGTTCTATTTTCTCATCAATAGAATGGGTAATGTCTGCTGAGCTGAAACTATATTCAAGGTACTGCTGTATCTTAGGTGCACAGATCTGAAATATCCTTCTCCCTGCACCAGTTCTGAGAATCCCAGTCAGATTAGGTACAAATGCTGGAGTGTGCATTAGAAATGGTGGGAATTCTAAGAAGAGTTTCTGGAGCAGATTCTTTTGCTTATGCTTTAAAAAATTTTTTTAATTTTTAATTGGAGAATGATTGCTTTACAATATTGTATTGGTTTCTGCCATGTATCAATGTGAATCAGTCATAGGTTCTTTTCTCATATAGTTTTTTCTTAATATATATATTTTATTGAAGTATAGTGGACTTACAATGTTTCAGATGCATAGCAAGGTGATTCAGTTATACATATACCCATATATTATTTTTGAGATTATTTTCCATTATAGGTTATTATAAGATATTGACAACAGTTCCTTATGCTATATAGTAAATCTCTGTTGCTTGTTGCATATCTGTTTTTTTCATTAGAAATACAGCATTCTATTCATATTAAGTCAAACAAGTAGAATCAAAATGTCATGAATTTTTTAGTAAAGCAAAAATTCATAAGTTTTCTAAAAAAAAAAAAATATATATATATATAAATGGCTCAGACAGTAAAGAATCTGCCTGCAATGCAGGAGACTCAAATTCAATCTCTGGGTTGGGAAGATACCCTGGAGAAGGAAATGGCAACCCACTCCTGTATTATTGCCCAGAGAATTCCATGGACAGAAGAGCCTGACGGGCTACAGTCCATGGGGTCACAAAGAGTCGGACACAACTGAGTGACTAACACTTACACTTTTATACATTATATATATACATACACACACACACACACACACACAAAAGCTTTTCTACTATGCTTGATAAAGGCTTGAGAAAGAATGTTTAAAAAAAGAAAAGATGGAGAAATTGAGAAATTGAAAAACATAAACTAAATGAAACGGGACCATTGAATATGAAATAGAAAAAGTGAACCAAACTAGGTAAACGATCATAAGGTCTAGTTGTTTTTAAACAAGCAGTAGGTTCTTAATGAATTAAAGACTTCCTGGCTGGTCAGTTTACAGAATAAGGTATCTCCTTCCCACTTTCCCATCCACGTTGGTTGCTGCTGCTGCTAAGTCGCTTCAGTTGTGTCCGACCCTGTGCGACCCCATAGACAGAAGCCCACCAGGCTCCCCCGTCCCTGGGATTCTCCAGGCAAGAACACTGGAGTGGGTTGCCATTTCCTTCTCCAAGGCAGAAAAGTGAAAAGTGAAAGGGAAGTCGCTTAGTCGTGTCTGACTCTTAGCGACCCCATGGACTGCAGCCCACCAGGCTCCTCCATCCATGGGGTTTTCCAGGCAAGAGGACTGGAGTGGGGTGCCATATCCACGTTGGCATCACCCACAGTTCCTCGTCTGAACTCCAGCTGAGGAGGGCGTTGCTTATCATCCACATCTGGCCTCACTGCAGAGGGGACTTGAAGGGTCTCTCACAACCCAGGCCCCTTCCTGGCCTCTGAACCTGGGTGTTGGTGCCAGTCGCTCGCTGTCTCCTCAGGACTGTGACCCCAAGGAGCTTCGCTGCGGCTCCAGGCAGTGGCGCTGCGCCAGCGGGGAGCAGTGCGTGCCCGAGCCCTGGCGCTGCGACGGGCAGAGCGACTGTGGGGACGGCAGCGACGAGACGGGCTGTAAGTACGGGGCCGGAGGCGCGCGGCCGCCGGGACCCGGCTCAGTGAGCAAATGCTGCGGCCCGAACTCCGTCCCTCCGCCGGGACGAGGTGCCCTGACGGTGCGCGCGAGCCTTGCTGTGGGAGGGAGGTGTGGAGAGGGTTTGCCTCTAAAGGCAGAAAGTCGCTCTGCAGGCCCCCCGGAGAAGTGTGGGAGCTCCGAGTTCCAGTGTCAGCCCTCCGCCTGCCTGGACCTCAGCCTGCTGTGTGACGGGAAGCGAGACTGTGCCGACGGCTCCGACGAGGGCGGGCAGTGCTCGTCGTCCGCCTGCCGCCAGGGACAGTGCTTCCACAGCTGCTACCCGTCCCCGCACGGGCCTGTGAGTGGCTGCCGATTCCGTGCCCGGCGGCTGGAGGCTCGGGGTGGGGAGAGGCGGTCATCCTCCGCCGGGCTGTGGGCTCCCTACGCGAGTCTGCCCTGAGCCCTCCTCCCACCCGCCGTGCTTGGTCCTGTCTAGCTCCTCTCCCCTCCCCGGTCTTCTGGAACCCTGCCACCCAGCTCCAGAAACTCCCCTACTGCGACATTCACGGTGAGGCAGTAAGTTTAGGGGAATTTGTCCCAGGAGTCAAGGAACCCTCCTCCATGCTGCAGCTCAGGAAACTAAGTGCCTGCCTGTGAGGAAGTCCTTTCTGTGTGAGTAGTTAGATATGACCTGCCCTTCAGTCAAGAACTGTCCCTGTTCTGATCTGGCATTATTAGTTGGCTGAACATGGTGAACTTGTGGAAGTGGAAGAAAACCATGCTGATGTCTGGTCCTGTTGGCAGGACCAGTTCACTGAAGGCTAGGTGTCCCTTTACTTACAGATTCTGGTAGTCCTAGGTGGCCTGGGCTGAACTGGACATCTTTGTTAACTTGGGAGCCCTGGGGGAGGCAAAGGTGTGGGGTGAGCGGCAGGAGATGGAGAGAGTGACCGCATTCAGAATGAAGTTGGTTCAAAGAACAGTTTGAATTGCTGACATGGAGCATATCACCGTGTGCTTTTTATATCAAGGCTGAGGTCTTTTTTTTATCAACTGTGTACCTTGCCTTTAGAAAGTCTTCATGTTTTCCGACCTCTGTCAGGTGTGTGCTTGTGAGCGAGGCTTTGAGCTGAAAAGCAGTGGCCAGATCTGCGAGGATGTGGATGAATGCCGGAGGCTGGGTGGTCACCCTTGCAGTCAGACCTGTGTCAACACAAAGGGCTCCTACACCTGTGCCTGTCATCCTGGCTACTCGCTGGAACCTGATGGCCATACCTGTAAAGCAACAGGTAAATGGAGCTGGAAATATCTCAACTGTATGTTGAGAGTTTGAGGTCCTATGACATCCAGGAATACCAATGCAGATCTCTTTCTCAGGTCTTAAGTGTTCCGGCCTGCTTTATTGTCTTCAGAACAAGACAAGCACAGTTCCAAAGCCTCCTTTTTATGCTTTGTATTTTATACCTTGAATTTGAATCTGAAAGTATCTACAAATAAGGCGTTAGTATTACAAACCCATAAGTTAAACCTCTGTAACCATGGGTCAGCCTTACCTGAAGTTAGAATAAATATCTAAAGACCAGACAAGCCCTTCTTTCTTGTCCACCTAACACCAAGTATTTAGTTATAAATGTGGTTTTCAATTTAGGCTAATTATGCCTTTATTCTAAGTATCTTTAAACCAAGTTTTAGCTTAACCATTACATCAAGGGAAGAATTACTTAGATGCCAGTGAGCTGGTACCACAGCCCTGTCAATGAGAAAGCAAAAACTACTTTGCTCTCTGATTCCTTAGCAAAGTGCTGGGCTCACCGATCAAACTCCTTAAGGCCGTGTTGAAAGCAGTTCTTTTTTTGACAGGTACTGAACCAGTCCTGCTTGTGGCAATCCAGTTTAAACTACTCCTCTATGGGATGCGGAGCTTGAAAGAAGATATTCTGGCAACTACAGACAAGAACCTGATTATTTCCTCTATCGACTATGACTTAGTGGATCAGAAAGTCTTCTGGACTGATCTTGGGGCCCACAGTATTCAGTGGATAAGCATGGACATGAAGAAGAAAGGGACTATGGTGAAAGGTTTGTCCCCTTATAAGAGGCTCTCATCTTGCCCTTACTAATTACTCATAGCATGAAAGATAGGATGAGTGGCCATGAACTTTCTAAACTTTGGTTTATATATCCTTAACTACATGTGGTCAAGTCTTGCTATTATTAATAGTTAGCTAGCAATAAGAAGTTGCCATCTCTGTTGATACAGAGTCAGTCAAACTATCAGCCAGTGAGCATTACTCATAATGGTCATCTTCTTCTGCAAATAGTATCTTGGAGCATTTAAAAGACTGCTCTGATGGAGATGCAAATATCAATTGGAAAATGAATTAATGTGGCATGCAAGTCTGAGGTCTGTGAGCTTCAACCTTCGAAAAGCTGTAATTTAAGAACACATGATGAACAGTTTCCTCTCCTCAGGGATAAAGGCAGACTGCATAGCGGTTGACTGGATCGGGAGGAATCTCTATTGGACAGATGGGACAGCTGGTCAGATTTTGGCAATTCAGTTGACTGCAATTTGGAGAGGAAAATCTGAGTACACGGTCGTCCTGGACAATGACTTGAACCAACCACGGTCTTTGGCTTTAGATCCCCTAAATGGGTGAGTCCAGGTGTCACAATGCCTGGTCAGGTCTGTCCCTCTTTAATTCCACTTTGGTTGTGTTCCCTCAACACAGAATGAGTGAACAGAAACCTTATCGGACTTGACTCTGGATCTTATGATGTGTGAGTCAACCATACACATAGTAGTTGTGAAAGCTCCTGCAAAAAGACCTTTATTTCAGAAAAGTGAGATGTAGGCATGCTCATTTGGTGGCCCACCTATACGTTCTTTGGCTAAAACAAACAGGTGTACCTCTGAGT
>SJXQ01001122.1:181839-251672 GCA_006408695.1 Aepyceros melampus
ACCTCTGAGTGGAGAAGCTGTATGCCTTTAAAATGGCAGGAGGAGGGAGAATGGAACTAGGGCTGGTGTTTACTTTATAGTAATGTGATTGAGGGTGGGGGGGGTGATGGGGGCAGAGGAGTTGGGTGTGAGGGTTGAGTTCTTTGGTCCACAGCCCTTTCTCTCTGCAAAGGGCCAGGAGCTTGGAGGCAGCATTTCCTACTTGTCCAAGCAAAGCCCTAATTGGGATGGCCATGTGTGTATCAAATGTAAGAACAAGACAGAGCAAAACTCGGGATCCAGAGGTGACCTAGGTCAGATACCTTCCTTCTTTTCTTCTCACCTTTTCAATACCTCCAACCAGGAATCTGGTAACATGGTCCTCAGGAGACTGAAAGGAGTTTCCTGATGGACCTAATGGCTTAAGACTAAGAATGTGATCTGAAGCACCCATTGCCCATGGAATTAGTGGACTTTCTAGCCCAGAAAAGACTGGCAGTTTCCCTGGATGTTTTCCAGGCTATGGTCTAATGTATTTTTTAGACTCCCTCTACGGATGTCATAATAGATATTATATCCCTAAATAATGAACAATCACCATAAAATTTCAAAGAAAACCTTCTTTTACTACTTCACAAGTTATGTTTAAGGCATGACCAAGTTTAAGTTTGAGGGAAAGAAATAATTGGGCTATAAATGAGAGTTTTGAGGAATGAACTCATGTTATTTTCTGTGAGGTAATACTTTGTCTTAAAGCTGACTTTTATCCACATAGGCTAATGTACTGGTCTGAAATTGGAGGAGAGCCTCAAATAGAACAAGCTGGAATGGATGGGAGCAGCAGAAAAATACTCCTCAGTCAAGGTCTCGGCTGGCCAACTAGCATAGTTCTCGACCAGTTGAGTTGGAAGATATTCTGGTCTGATGACAAATTTCACTGCATTGGCTCTGCCAACCTAGATGGTACTGGTATCAGCGTAAGTGTTCTTTTGGTAATAGGCTTGTGTGCAATGTCGTGTGCCTTGTGTAAAACTCATCCTGGGACCTCACCATCACCGTTTTAGATGTTGCAGCTGACACAAATCAAGAGCCCCTTCTCAGTGGCTGTGTTCGAGGATGAAGTCTTCTGGTCTGAAATGAAGACGAGAACAGTACAACGCATGAAAAAGATGACTGGCAAGAACCGGGCTGTCCTCATCAAGCGTTTGGAACAGCCTTACGGACTAAAGGTCTATAGTTGATGCTTCAAAATATCCTCCGATCCTCCCTGGGAAGGCTACATGTATGAGCTGCCCAAGGACAAACTGCAGGGACTTCCATCTATAATGATTGAAAGGCAGGGTTGAGTTACTTGCTGTTTTTAAGGATTCAGTAACATGTAGTGACATCTAGGTGTTTTCTTCCAGGTAATGCACGAAGTGCTACAGCCCAGGTCTTCGAATCCTTGTCTGGACACTGGATGTTCTCACTTGTGCCTTCTGAGCCCACAATCCAAGGGAAGCTGTCACTGTCCAGCTGGATTCCTGCTTGCAGACGATGGTGTCAACTGTGTTCCCCTCAAGGAGTCTGCGTTTCTGTTCCTTGGGTTGCCCACAGTTATCATGCAGGTACTATCCTGTTCTGTCACATGCTTGGGCCACAGTCTATTTCAGACTTTGGGTAATTTGAATTCCTTGAATCTCTTCCCTTTGGGATATTCTTCAAATACAATTTAAATTTGAATAATCACTGTGTATTGAGAGCTATGATGACCCCCCCAAAAAAGTAGCTATGAAATGAAGACCACTCCTACTTAGATTCCTTAAGAAATGCTTAGCACCTCAGAACACATGAGGCTAGGGATCTGACATAATATTTAACTCAGCTGAATTGTCCAAGCACCTAGCTGATGATGCAGAGTAATTCCAAATACAAGCAACTTGGCTGGGTTCTAGCCTGAGAGGTAAGTACATCTTGTGAGAACACTTTTCTTAAATCACAGGAGGAGAAAAGGTACTAACAAGCAAGTCACCCCTAACTTCTCATATCCAGAGGACTTGATGACTTTGATTCATGTCAATGTATGCAAAACCACTACAATATAGTAATTAGCCTCCAATTAAATAAATTTATGTTAAAAAAAAGAAAAAATAAAATGACAGCAAATTTTAGGGTTGGAAGACCAATTTCAGTTTCAGTAAGATCTTCAGACTAAAGTCTCATTTAAAGAAGAGGGCCTTTCATATATATGTGTGTGTATCAAATCCACACATTGTACAACTTAAACTTACATAGTATTGTATGTCAGTTTTATCTTAGTAAAAATAAATTTAAAAAGGGGGGGAGGCCTTTCACAGAGGAGTAAATATTTCAAGCATATGAATTCAAGGAATTTTAAGGGCCTGAAACTATAGGAAGGGAGAGAAATGCAATTTGCTTTTAGGCAATAAGACTGTGTGAAAATCTGAATGTAAGTATCTGAACATGAATTCAAAATCAAGATGAAGAATTTGAGTAGTCTCAACTGGTGCCATCCAATTAATTTTTCCCCACAGATCTATCTGAAAAATCTAGATGCTTCACGAGGACAAGCAACTTTACCAGGACATAGCATTCTTCCCTTTACCAATGTCAACCAGCTTGCATCAATGGACTACATCGTCCAGGAGAAGGTGCTCTACCTGACAGAGTGGGATACGGGTGATATCTGGCTACTGAGGCTCAAAGACTCTGGAAAGCTCTCTTGGAGGAGAATCATATCCGTGGAGGGCACAGTGACTGACCTTGCTGTGGACTGGCTGAGTGGAAACATATACTGGATTGGCAGTGAGAATGCTCACATCAACATAGCTTCCCCCAGAGGCCAGTACTCCACCGTCTTGCTCAGCGGAAGTCTCTACCGCCCGACCTGTGTCGTGCTGCACCCGCCGACTGCAGTCATGTGCTTTGTGGACCTGGGTCCCCAGGATGACAGTAGGCGTGGCTCCAGCATTGAATGCGCCTCTATGGACGGCAGCAGGAGGAAGGTGCTCTGGCGGAAACCCCAGGTCCCTGTGGGCCTGAGCTTTTCAGATGCAGGGACTCGTCTGTACTGGGCTGATCCTGGTGGCAGTTATCTTCTCCACCCTAAGTGTGAGGGTGAGGGAGCTTGGCCAGAGAAATAGTGATGGTTTCTAGTCTTCAGCTGTAACTTCAAATGGCTTTTAGGTCTGAGTTTACATTTTCTGCACCACTTTCTAAACAAATACAATCAGTCCCCATCCTAAGCAGCATATATTAGCCCAGAGAGTCATGCAGTTGCCTCTTGGTGAAGGGATGAAATCAAGAACTTAGCAAATATGCATGAGCAAATCTTTGTGTAGTACCTTTAGAATGAATAAGAACTAGTTTTCAGGAAATGCATGTATCCTTCTGGAAGGGAGGCAGGATAAGACATAAGGAGCCACAGGATGGAGTACAGCTGTTTGGGCTCCAAACAGAAATTAACTGACCCTCTCTTTCTAGGGAGAGGACTCATAGAAAGTATTCAACAAGACGGCTCTAGATACAGAGTAGACCGCAGAGGAATTCAGGGCCTTAACCTGTTTACATATGGCCAAGGCATGATGTTCTGGACCACCATGGATGATGGTAGGTCTTAATTCTACATCCGATTGTCTTTGTGAGCTGAATTTACTCTTGGATATCTAAAGCAAATCTGCTACTGCTCAGCACTGATCTTTGGCAGTGTGTTTCTTACGGAGGAATAGCTAAGCAGCTTCCCTAATTTAACATGTATAAATGTCAACAGTGACTGTGTGACTGGGGGGAGCTTTTACTTATTTGGTTGTTCTTTACATGTGAATGTGCTTTATCTCATTCTGCCTGAGATCTCTGGCTTTTGTAGGAGGCTCTTGGCTTTGGAGGACACGAGGGTATGGTACAGAGAGAACTGGGCCAGGAATTGGGACCAGGTGGCTTTGTCAGTTAGTAGCAATAACACCTTACCTGTAACATGAGGGAAGTGTACCTGTCTTGATTGACTAGGTACACATGGAATTATTAGGTGAATTCTAGAGCATTCTATACTTGCTGGATATTTCTGGTATTCAAAGAGATCGTCTAAACCACAGTACTGTCTAGTATGTTATTCTGACTAAAGTCTAGGTCTGGTAAAACTGGAAAAGGCTGTTTAAAGTAAATCTGTCTCTTTATATTTCCCAGTGCTGGCCCCTCGACCAGTTGGGCTGGCCTCATGAGAACTGCAAAAATAAGTTATTAGATCCTACTGCAAAGATGCTAAACTGTTAGGTATGTGGTGAGATCTTTGCCATTTAAGATCCCCTGGTGACTCTTGTTACAAATAAGCCATTTAAAAAATGCTGTTCTGGGAGAATGCCTAAAATCATTACCCATCAATTGCTTGAGCTGAATTTTCATGTATCATATCCTACTTTTCTCTCTGTGTATTCAGATGTATACGAATGTGCTGGACATAAGTTCACTGGACTTTATTTTCGGCAAAAACATAAAACTGCTTTTACTGATCTTTAAGTTTCTTCCGAGGAACTAGGTTTAGAAAAATGCATGTCTCTTCTGTAAAACTCCTGTTATTTAACTGGAGTTTTTGCAGATGAGTGACAGTTTTCATACTGAGCAGTGTTCTTTGCCCAGGAAGTTGTAAGATAAATTTCACTTTTGTTAATGATTGTTCACTGCCTTTTGTTTTAGCCCAGATCAGTAAAGTTTGGTACAGCAAAGCAGAACTTTCAGAAAACCGGTGGTTCCAAGTAGACCAGAAGATTGTGGATTTAAAAGTTTATAGTAAACTTAGCCAACAGGGTAAGCAAGTTTGCAGTGATTATAACAACACTGAAGTCTATTGAATTTGCCTATGAGGGAGTTGTTCCATCCTGTACTATCTCCTTGGAATATCTTTGTGTTTCCCAGTAAAATATTTCTCTGACACATTCCTGTAGATCTATATAACTCTTATCTTCATGCAGTTATGTATGATCTGCTGCTGTTTATAGCTAGTCCTGTTGCATAGCAAGGAGACATAATGGTGGTAAGGATATTGGGCTTGGGTTTGGTATGCTGCTGCTGCTGCTAAGTCGCTTCAGTCATGTCCGACTCTGTGCGACCCCATAGACGGCAGCCCACCAGGCTCCCCGTCCCTGGGATTCTCCAGGCAAGAACCCTGGAGTGGGTTGCCATTTCCTTCTCCAATGCGTGAAAGTGAAAAGTGGAAGTGAAGTCGCTCAGTTGTGTCAGACTCTTCACAACCCCATGGACTGCAGCCCACCAGGTGCCTCAGTCCATGGGATTTTCCAGGCAAGAGTACTGGAGTGGGGTGCCATTGCCTTCTCCTGGGTTTGGTATACCTGGATCCTATTTTAAGTTCTCTTATTGAAGACTGAATTATAGCTGTGATATAACTGGAAATCCCCTTTTAGTTCTAGAGTGAAACTGGTCTTCATTCTCCTCATTGTCACTTATATCTACTTTTGATGTTAACTTATCTTTCAAATATCCACTTGAAGGAGCTTGTATGTGTTTCTCCACCTTTCTTATAGACACAAATGCCTAATTGAGGGTCCCTGTCATTTCTGAAGTACATTTTATCTTCGTTATATCCATAATCTATTCCAGAATTCCTGGAATATGTCAAGAGATAAAGCCTCACCAGAAGTCAATGCTTGAGATAGAAAGAAGCCTTGGAGAACTATGGGAAGATATACATGGCTGACTTAATCAGACTCTTGTCCCCCACCTCTTGTGCCCACCAATCTGTTCTCTGTATCTGTGACTCTTAGAGGGAGGAGAGAGACCACAGCCTCCGAGTTCTTATCTAGAGAGAGCTTTATTTCTAAGTCCCTTCTAGTTAAGATCTTGGCTACATGATGTGAAGGGAAAGGAGAACTTATAGGGGATCTTGGATGAGCCAAGTTTACCTCAATTTTTCTTAAGCTGGTCCTTTATATAAACTTCTGGCTTGTTTTGCTTTGTGCACACGCATGTTTATTGCAAATTTATTCACAGTCACAAAAAACTGAAAACAACCAGGATGTTCCTGAATAAGTGAATGGATAAACAAGCTGTGGTACAAACGGAATATTAGCCAGCCACAAAAAAGAAACAAGCTCTCAAACCAGGAAACAACATGGATTAATTTTAAGTGTATAATACAAAGTGAAGAAGCCAGTCTGAAAAGGCTATATATTAATGTGACATTCTGGAAAAGTGTAACTATAGACAGGAGGCTTGGCGTGCTGCGATTCATGGGGTCGCAAAGAGTCGGACACGACTGAGCGACTGAACTGAACTGAGACCCTGTAAAAAAGATCAGTGCTTTCCAGGAAGGAGGGGGAAGAGGGAAGTTGAATAGGTGAAGCAAAGGGGATATTTTTAAGGCTTGCATTCTGTATCATTATGTAATTGTGGATATGTTAAATTACGCATTTGTCAAAACTCATGGAACTTCATAGCACAAAGAATAAACCTTAAGACATGCAAATTTAAAAAAATCATTTAGAAGGTCAGGGGATTCTAGGATGGAACACAAACTGTGACAAAACAGTCTAGTTGTTCTACAAATGTATGAGACAACGTTACTGAAAAGGTAGAAAAGGTACTGAGCAAAGTAACTCTGGAAATGAGTGGAGTCTTAACACTGAAGCAAAATAAACTGTACAAAAGCCCTGTACTCTTGCTGATAAATTTGCTTCCCACTGGGACACAGACTAACAATTCTGATACCACTATATATGTTTACTGGAATTGAGCAATGAAGTAAATAGATGGCAGGTGATAGGAGACAGTTTTCTCACTATTGAGAATTTACAGATAACCAAGTGAAGGAAGCTAAAATGATCCAGATGGTAATAGATTAGAGTTGGAGACATCAATATAAACTCCTATTTAGCTTAGTTACAGATTTGAACTCCTGATATTCTAAAGCCATCCTTATCCATGAAGAAGAATCACCAATCACTTGGTTCTTAGTTGTCTAAAAGGAATTAAACTGAAAAGCCATCTACTCCGAGGAAAACATCTGGGTCCTCTAACTCTGATGGTCTATTTGCAGAAAGCTTACAGAAGAGCCTTATGAAATAGTCTAAATCAATATTTTTTTTTGGGGGGGTGGGGATCCACAGGTAGTAACCACTGCTCAAAAGACAATGGAGGATGTAGCCATATCTGTTTACCAAAGCCGGAGGACAGACTTGTAAATGTCCCAGCGGGTACTACTTGGATGACATAAAGAAGTGTCTTGAAGCTGCCCGATGCTCTGCACCGTCACAGTCCTGTAAGGATGGTCAGAAATGCATTTCCGCCACACAGGTTTGTGATGGTCATGCTGACTGTCTGGATGGATCTGATGAAATGGACTGTGAGTAACTCTTACCTAAGACCCACCATTGGTCACTTTGGTGATTTACCTTTAATAATATTTAATTCCACAGTATTCCTCAAGATTTCATCCTTTAAACTGTTTTTTCCTTCCTACTGTGTACTCCTTAAACCAAACAATATGAAACTTCTAACTATGGGCAATTATATATAGATTATGGGGACTCTTTATAAAAAGCTAATGTCCCCTCCATTCGATTTTAGAGTAGACCATATGACAGTTCACTCCACAGGGCTCGACAGTATATGTTGCCTGAAAGAGCACTCATCTAACCAAGATCCGATTCAGGCCATTGAAACTGATCACAATAGCATCACCTAGAATGTAAGAGGTTGGCAAACTAGTTGACTTGTCCTGGTTCCCCCTTTTGAATGTGAAAAGAGCATATTCTAGCTCAGAGTTACTAAGGAATTAAAGGATGCGTAGAAAGCTGTCATATTATTATAACACTGTCATGTTAATCCTTAAATGCTAGCTGTAGATGGTTGTTATAGAAATATTGTTCCAAATCATGCCTTCATGGGAAGGTGTTGTTGTGGCCAGACAACTGAGTAATCATAATACCTAATTCTGCTGGAATCATCAGCTGTAGCTCCACTGGTATCTAAGTCCACTTCATGGTAGAATCAAAGAGACAGTGGGCTTAGTCATAACCAGCAAAGGAAGAGATGTGAAAAGGAGCCTTACAGTGAAGAGTTCTCACTGACTTCTCAATGTAAATTCTTATTTCTGTAAAACCTGACTAGCTGGAAGACTACTTATTACCTCTAAACACTTCATCTTTAATGGGAAAGATAAGGGATTTTGATTCCCATAGTTGATTCTTTTTTCAGCAAATAAGGGTGCTTTTGTTGCTAGTCTTGTGTTGGCAGTGACTCAAGGATGGGGATAAATGAGTGAGAAATTTATCACCTTTACCACCCTGAGGTTAGGTTTCTGGTTTAAAACCTAACCTAACCTACTTTTGCCCTCCCATTCCTGATGTTATGGGCCCAAGAGCTGACTTTGCTTCTTGATGATTTCACCCTGACTACATATAAAAAACTTTTTTGAGGGAAATGGTACTGGGTATATAAAATTAAGCCAAATTCCTTTGGATGTAACCTACCATCAAGGACCCTAAATGCCCAGAATTGGAAATGCTTCTGTGAGGCCAGCTTAGGACAGAAGCAAGAAGCATTTTTATTGCTAATTCTGCTCTTTTCACTCCCGGTACTTTGGTCTTCCATGTGAGGAGTAATACTTGTGTCAAAAATGACAGAGAACATGGTGAAATGCCTTAAGCATAAACTTAACTCTTGGATTGCTCTTTGGATAGAACCCTGTTGTCTGTCTGCTCCCTGCCTTATGAGTGTCCCTCCCACGCTGCCACCAAATTGGGCTCAATATTTGCAACTTGTACGTCTTGCTAAACTTATGGTTTACTTGAACTCAAAAAATGTGAAAAATTTACAGATAAACTTAATCCTTATAGTCTAGATATATACAACTTTGATCTACTCCACTCATTCTTATAGAGAAAACACTTTTGGAACTGGTGGCATCTACCTTGGCTAAAATTCTGCATATCATCATTTGAAAATGGATTGGCATGATAGACTATGCTGGTCCTAAAACGAAATATTTTAAGTGCCTTTAGATATGTGGTTTTAAAATCAGCTTTTGATAGTTTTTTGTTTTGTTAAAAGTATGGTGCTGTGCTGTGCTTAGTTGCTCAGTCGTGTCCGACTCTTTGCGACCCCATGGATTGTAGCCTCTCAGGCTCCTCTGTCAATGGGGATTCTCCAGGTAAGAATACTGGAGTGGATTGTCATGCCCTCCTCCAGGGGATCTTCCCAATCCAGAGATGAACCCAAGTCTCCCGCATTGCAGATGGATTCTTTATCATCTGAGCCACCAGGGAAGCCCAAAGTAATGGTAGTGATTGTGATTTCAAAAATTCAAACTTATCCAGTTAAGTCCTTCTGAAACAGTTATTGACAATAAGAAACCTGTATATACACTCGTACTCACACCTACTGTTTTTGCAGGTACCTATCCAGATACAACCCATTCAACACCAACACCTAAAATGCCAGAGTCTGGAAAGAGACTGACACCAAAAGCTGTCCAACCTCTCCAGGGTACCAAGTCCACCAAGACTAGATCTCCAGGTCCAAAAGGAATGAATTACCCTGTCAGAAAAATGCCAACCCCTCTGATCCCTGCTCTAGAGAGCGAGACTCTAGAAACCAAGGAAGGAGGTCAGCCCAAGGAGTCACACAGGGAAAAACTTCTGCTCTGTAGCAGCGATTTCTGCAACGGGAGGGGAATCTGTACACTGCAAGGAGAGCTGAGAAAATGCAACTGTCTGATGGGCTACAGCGGAGACTTCTGTGAAGCAGCCGCCCATGGGCCTGCCCCTGGCCACACTGCCCTCAGCCTAACCATAGCACTGCTGGTTGTTCTGGTCATTCTGGGAGCATCTGTATATTTCAGAAGAGAACACAAATTAAAGCGGTAAGCAGCCACTTTTGTCCTCATGGGAGAATTTTATTCTAAAGGCGGCTTGTTAAATAAAACTAAAACAAGATGAATGAGATCGGAGGTATGAATCCACTGTAGAAATTTGTTCTCTGAGGCAAGATTTGAGCAATGAAGCAGCCTGATCTGTTAGATGACCTGGAAAAATCATAATTGGGACCATCTTTGTGTGAGACCTGTCACAAACCATAATGTAAGGGGCAGTCAGGGGCAGTGCTTTTACAATAATGTAAAAGCAGTCAGGGGCCAGTCTCAGGGATAAAGTGAGAAGAATCCCCTCTAATGAGGAAGTGTGTGTGCATGCATGCTCAATCGCTAAGTTGTATCTGACCCTTTGCGACCCCATGACTGTACTCCACCAGTCTCCTCTGTCCATAGGATTTCCCAGACAAGAATACTGGAGTGGGTTGCCGTTTCCTTCTCCAAGGGATCTTCGTTACCCAGGAATCAGACCTGTATCTCCTGCATTGGCAAGCACCACCTGGGAAGCCTCCAGTGAGGCAGAGTCGGCGCCAATGACTGTTTGGAGGGAAAATTTCTTGGGTGTGTTAGTTTGCTAGTGCTGTGGTAACAAACACCCTCCAGTGGGTGTCTTAGACAACAGAAATTCATTTTCTCCCAGTCCTGGAGGCTGGAAGTCTGAAATCAATGTGTCAGTATGGCTGGTCTCTTCTGAGGCTGAGGGTTGCTCTTCCCCGGGATTGTAGATACAGGTTTCTCCTGTGTCTTCATGTAGTCTTCCCTCTGTACATGCTGATGTCCTGATCTCCTCTTCTTCTAAGGACACTGGTCCTGTTGGATTAGGACCCACCCTAATGACTTCCTCTTAACATAAATTACCACTTTGAGGACCCTATCCCTAAAATGGTCACATTTGGAGGTACTAGGGGTTAGACTTCAACATATGAATTTTAGGGGGACAAAACATAGCCCTTGACAAGAGGTGAGATAAGCTCATAAGCGAGATTTAAGGCAAAAGCATAAAGTTTTATCTAAAACAAGAGTCACTGGATTAAAGAAACAAATGAAACAAAAAAGAATGACTCAAATGATTAAGAATGATGACAAAATAAGCTTTAGGAAGATATAGTAATTGAAGGGAACTGATTAAACATATTGGGAAGGGATATTAAGCAGCCTATATATCAAGAAACATTGGGGTTTCCCTGCTGGCTCAGATGGTAAAGAATCGGCTTTCAATGCAGGAGACCCGGGTTTGACTCTAGGTCAGGAAGATCCCCTGGAGAAGGGAATGGCTACACACTCCAGTAATCTTGCCTGGGAATCCCATGGACAGAGAGGAGCCTGATGGGCTACAGTCCATGGAGTTGCACAGAGACAGACCTGACTGACTGACTAACACACAGTCCTGAAACAGTACAGAATACATATCAAGAAACATTACAGAGATAACTAAAATCCTTTAAAGTTACATCTCCTCTGTACAGCCTTCACTTTACAGACTGGAGAAAAGGCCAGGAGAACTGGTATATCTTTGCCTCAAGTAACACTGGTTAATGTTAAGATGAACTGAGGCGCTTCCCTTGTGCTTTTGACTGTCAATCGGGTCTGTCTTCTATATTAACCTGCTTTCTTAACTCATCTATGTCCCGTTGCTAGTTACCTGTTTTTAGATTCAATTCTCACTGACTAATTTCCTAGTTTCCTCTCAACTGAGAAGATACATCATTTTGGAAGTTCAGTGAATGCCTAGCAACAAATCATAACTGACTCAAGTATTGGCCATTCTAGGTCAGTTCTTTGTTATAGAGACAATAAAGCACATTGTTCCCATAACAATAACTTCTCATAGGGGACGAGTTAATGTCTTTGAACCATGCCCCATTCCCAGCTTCTACCTTAGGGAACAATTCTTTTGACTTTCTCTGATTTCTAGAAATAGGACAGCATCATCAAGAAATTTGACCTGCCATAAAGAAAATGACCAAGAGGAGGAGAATCTAATGAATAGTGAGACTTTTGTCAATGAAGCTTATGATGAACAGGTAGGTATGTCTGGGAAGAGTCTTTGAGGAAAACAGGGGGTGAGATCCAGTCACAGAATGCCCTTACCAAAAAATCCTAGCAGAGTGAAAGTAGGCTATGTTAACTTAAAGAGCTTTTTGTTATTGACAAATGATGTTGTTATGTAGACCAAATGAACGCTCAGTAACTTCTTGGATTGCTGATTCTGTTCAGTCTCAAGTTGTTCACACCAAAGTGAAACTTACATGTAATCAAGAAATCCAGTTTTTGGTGGACTTCCAAAAGGGCCTCAATACTACTTGGGGTGAAGCAAGGTGCAATTAGGGTTAGTTAACATTACCCCTAAAATTTATGTCCCCCACCCCCCACCTGCGATCTCTGCTCACTTCTGTGTAGCTCAACCACTCTGTGGTTTTGCTTTGTTTTAATGTAACACATATTCTCTAATTTCAAGTCTCTTTCCCTACAGGAACTGTTAACGTCTTTACAAACTGACTAATCTGACAAAAAAGCTGATACATCTCAATAAAAACTGTTTATATATTTCACTGTGTACTGTTTTAACTTCTGTAAAAATTTGTGGTAAATGGTAACTTCATATTAAAATAACTGCTTTTTATTTTATTTTATTGAAGTATAGTTGATTTACAGTGTTGTGTTAATGTTTGGCTGTGAAGCAAAGTGTTTAAGTTATACATTTATATACATTCTTTTTCATATTCTTTTCCATTATATTTTATCACTGGGTATTGAACAGAGGTTCCTGTGCTATACAGTAGGACCGTGTCCATTCTCTATATAATGGTTTGCATCTCCCAACCCCAAACTCCCAATCCATCCCTCTCCCTACCCACCCACCACTACCTCGGCAACTACAAGCATGTTCTCTGAGTGAGTCTGTTCATGTTTTGTAGATAAGTTCATCTGTGTCATATTTTAGATTCCACACTTAAATAATATATGGTATTTGTCTTTCTCCTTCTGACTTACTTCACTTAGTATGATAATCTCTAGGTCCATCCATGTTGCTGAAAATGGCATTATTCCATGTATTTCTTATTGCTGAGTATTAATCCATTGTGTATATCCACCACATCTTCTTTATCCATTCATCTGTTGAAGGACATTTAGATTGTTTCCATGTCTTGGCTATTATGAATACTGCTGGTATAAGCATAGGGGTGCATTTATCTTCTTGAATTACAGTTTTGTCTGGATATATGCCCAGAAGTGAAATTGTTACCAAAAGTAGGGTCCAGCTGTTTGCTGCCCAAAAGCCAATAAAGAAGCAAGGTTGATGGAAATGAAAAAGTATGCTTTATTTCTGAGGCTGGCAACTGAGAGTGGAGTCAGTTGCCAAAGGCCAACTACCCGCCATTGGCAATCAGCAGACCAGAGCTTTTATTGGTGGAGGGAGGGGGCGACAGCAAAACAGCACAGTCAGCTGTGACAGTCGTCTTGAAACTGGCTAACCAGCACCATCTTGACTTTGTTTAGGTTCAGTTCATCTTCAGTTCCAGAGTCACGTTGTTGCCACTTTTTTTGAGGCCAGCTCTTGAAACTGGCAGCTTATGCCATGGCTTACAGTCTGGCCATTATGTACTTATCTTCTTCCACCTGGTGGGGGCTTTAGTGTCTATAATATTAAATACTAATACATTTTCCCTTAATTCAGTTCAGTTGCTCAGTCGTGTCCGACTCTGCGACCCCACGGACTGCATCACACCAGGAGTGATGTCCATCACCAACTCCCAGAGTTTACTCAAACTCATGTCCATCGAGTCAGTGATGCCTTCCTACCATCTCATCCTCTGTCATCCCCTTCTCCCACCTTCAACCTTTCCCAGCATCAGTGTCTTTTTAAATAAGTCAGTTCTTCGTATCAGGTGGCCAAAATATTGGAGTTTCAGCTTCAGCATCAGACCTTTCAATGAATATTCAGGACTGATTTCCTTTAGGATTGACTGGTTGGATCTCCTTGCTGTCCAAGGGACTCTCAAGAGTCTTCTCCAACACCACAGTTCAAAAGCATCAGTTCTTTGGTGCTCAACTTTCTTTATGGTCCAACTCTCACATGCATACATTACTATTGGAAAAACCATAACTTTGACTAGACAGACTTTTGCAGTTAAAGCAAATATACAATGTATGTTTAGTAGGCTACAAGCAGACTGTTGCAGTTAACCTAAAGTTCAAATTAAATCATACATGAGCCAGAATGACTTCCCTATACCTCAGTATGTGAAAATTTCTTCCATAATTTCCCCCTTTTAATTGAAAATCTCTCCATAGAAAGCACTGATAATATATTTTTCCAGCATTGCCAGAATGGCTTAGTTGCTGCTCTGGGTCCATTCATGTCCCTGAGTGCTAGGCCTACATTTTGTTTATATATTGGCCCAGTTATCCATGTTGGATTCTAAAACTAGACACACAGAGGTATTGACAAAAGGGTCTTTGGACCAGAAGTCATCTCAACTAGCTTGTGTCTGCTAGGGAAACATGCAAACGCTACTTAGACCCCAACACCCCTTTGTGCCAATACCTCTGTGTGTCTTCCTGCATCACTGCCTTATTCATACCCACATAAGGAGTCAAAGGAATTGAATCTGTGATGGGACACAGGTAACAAAGTAGGAATATGGTCTAAAGTTCAACAGCAGCAACCTTGGGCAGGTGACTTAATCGTGAAACTGTTAACCCAGAGATAAAAAGCAGGATTAACAGAACCTACATCATACTGAATTAAAACACAAAAATGCCTGCTTAGCCTAGTACCTGAGACTGATAACATGAGCCTAAATCATAATAAACACAACTTGACTTGGAAGGTTTCTTGCTTGTATCTTTTCTAGACTATTTATACTTAGTTTCTTGCAACATGAATTTGTAGAGGATGCTAAGCACAAAGAAAAGTCCTAGGTTTATTACTGGGGGTGTGGTGCATAAAACAAATGGTGCTTTGCAGTCAAGTGTAAAAATTCCCAAGTACAGATCAATCTGACCTGACCTGGAGACACTCGCTGGGGCTCACCTTCCTCAAGGCTAGGCAACACATGGAGCATCATCTGATTGCCTCTGGGGCTCAGCTGTACTTGAGAGAACCCATCTTCACCCCACAGTACCCTAGAGCCCTCTTATCCACAGGGTCAGTCTCACACTTCTCTTGCCACCTTGCCCAAGAGCCGTCCTCACTGCTAAGTCTGCCCTTGGCAAGGCTCTGCCTCTACCTGTGCAAAAGTAACTCAAAAGCATCCAGAACCAGAACCTATGACACAAAAGCATCCAGACTGAAAGCCAGCAGAGGCGAGGTACGATGGAATTCTCCCTTTCTGAACGTGCTGAGGCCGCTGTCTTGGCTCCTTAGATCTTTGGCCTCCGGCAGACTCGAAGGGCTGTGTCCTCGGGGGCTCAGTCTGCTTCGCAGGCTCCGTTGGAATGGCACGCTCAGCCTCCCTCCTGCTCTGCAGCCTGTTTCGTGTTTGGGCCTGAGGAATACCCGCTGCTTGCTCTCCCTGGGAAAAAGGGAGTGGACTGCAGCTGAACTGTCACACATGCACTCTTTCCACCCTGACCACTCTTATTATATCTTTCATGTCTTTGGTCCTTTATGAATGTGTGCCTGTTACCTTATCTGAATGTACTTTAACACATCCTATTGCGCTTTCTCTATTCAAGAATTCACAAAATGTCTGACTGTTCTTTTCACCAGAAAGGCTTAATTTTATGAACAAAATTTAAAACTTTACACTTAATTTCTAACCATCCAATACCCTAAATTCATTGTAATATGTCCATTTCACGACCTTATCTATTTGCAGCAACGGGCATGTTATGAAGCACCTTTTAGTGTGATCATCTCCACATTAATTTCTCAATTCCTCTACAGCTGATAAATGGAGCAGTAAACCTGTGGAAGAAGGAAATAACTGGTAAATAGGTTTGAGTTTTCTTCTGGAAGAAAAAAAGAGCTTTGGAAAAGTTCATGGTTTTATGTTTTAGGCTCCAAGGGCCCTACACAAAACTTGACTAGCAATTTTATTTACTGCTAGCAATTAAAGAGTTAAATTAAGAATTTATACTGTTGTTCCTTAGTATCCATGAAGAACTGGTTCCAGGATCCTCATGGATACCAAAATCCAAGGATGCTCAAGGCCCTTACAGCCAGCCCTCTGTATCCACAGGTTCTGCATTAAAAATTCTCTATTTGCATTTGGCTGAATCCATGGATGGAGAACCTACAAATACAGAAAGTAGACAGTGCTTCTTCTCTTTAGGAAACAAACAAATTAGTGGACAAGGGGCTTCCCTCGAAGCTCTATTGGTAAAGAGTCTGCCTGTAATGCAGGAGACCTGGGTTCGATCCCTGGGTTGGGACGGTCCCCTGGAGGAGGAAATGGCAACCCACTCCAGTATTCTGGCCTGGAGGATCCCATGGACAGAGGGGCCTCGCAGTCTACAGTCCACGGGGTTGCAGGAGTCAGACACGACTAGCTACTAAACCACCACCACCATGAAAAATGATGTGTGCTGTTCTGAGTTCCTCCTGTTTTAATTGTTGACAGGCTTTGGAAATTCAGAGAAACTCAGAACCAGAATATGGAGTTGGTTGCTTTCAGGCCAGTTACTAATTTTATGTGTCAGTCAGCTTCCCCAAGTCTCACTGTTCAGATTTCACATCTCTTCTTCCAGCCTCCCCTAGTTTGTAACCTTCCCTCAGAATATTTAGATTTGGGAAGACCTTCTGATAACATCTAATCCAGTCTTGCCGGTTATGCAGCTCAAGAAACTGAAATCCAGCAAGGGCAAGACGGAGGCTATTATTAGGGAACGTATTATTACCCACATTCTAAGAAAACGGCAGTGACTTGTTCAGTTTCCTCAGCCGAGTGGTGAGTGGCAGCGATTTGGGAGGCAACCATGGTGGGTGGGGAGGAGTGCAAGGGCCATTTGTCCCATGGATGGCCAGGGAGTGTGGCATAGACAAGAACGCGGCAGAGCTGCACTTAACTCTCTCCCCTGGTGACTCAAGCCCTCTGGTCAGTACAGTCTCCCCTCACCCCACCCCTCGCCCAGCCTTGTCTGTATTATCCTTTGTTTGTACAAATTAAAACCTTGTTTTCCTGTGCTCAGTCCTGCTTTGTGCTCAGTTCTACTTCATAAAGACTTGCTGGAGGAGGTCATTTTATTGTCTTCAGTGAAAAAAGCAGCAGAATGTGGGCAGAATTTGGGGGGAAGATGGGGTAAAAATTCTACTTAAGTTTTTACTTGAAATATTGACTGAGGGAGTTCCTGGTGGTTCAGTGCTTAGGACTCTGCGCTCTCATTGCTGAGGGTCCAGGTTCAATCCCTGGTCGGGGAACCAAGATACGGCATGGTGCAGCCAAACTCAAAAGGAAGAGCTATTGATTGAGTTCCTTATTCCCCTCCCTTCCCAACAGGAGAAAGATCTTATCTGTAGTGTCTTGGGGGTAGAGGATGCATGGGTTGTTCTCAGCTGATCTTTGTAAACCATCATAAAGATTCACAAGGCTGCTCTCACGGCCCCTCCCTTGGGTTTTGGGCCAGTGGCCTCGGGCCACTAATTACTTTCCACATACATGTTAAGTTGTTTATGACAACTTGAGGAAAGCACTTGGGTACAGAAAGGGCTTTTAGAGGTGACTTTTAAATTAATTTAAGTTAATTATTTGCTAACAGGCTCTGGAAGAACTGGTAGTACCCATTCTAGGATTACAAATATAAATAGAAGCCGTCCATGCCCCACCTTCAATTTAGAGAGGAGATGAGAAAGTACACCAAGAAAAGCACACATCTGAACATTGAAATGGTATGTTCAAAGATGACACCTCTAAGCTGATGGGGAAAAGCAGTTTAAAGTATGTGTGTGGGAGAAAGTGATGAGGGTGAAAGCCTAAGCCTTGGCCAAGTCATGAATGGAATTTAAGAGTGAGGCATAGGTAAGGAACTTGCTGAGACTCTTAAAGATGAGTTACGGTTCTTCATTTTAGGAAGTCGGAGTGAAGACGTGAGATGAGGTGAGATGAGTGCTGGCAGAGAGAGCTGGTTATTAACCGTTCCCGTCACTTCAGGGATGTGATGAGGCTCTGAGGCTAAAAGACCTTTCTCTGCCTGTTGCACTGTGGGCTTGTCTACACACTGGCAGAATAGAATGTTCTTCACCTGCTATTCATATATCAAATTGTTTATATTTGACTCTGAAAACTTTCTATGCTACAGATTGAATCCAGACTGTATTCCCTCCTTAAATAAGCTACTAGACCAGAAGAGGTCCTTGGGTTCTCTCAGTTGGTTCCCCCAAACTTCGTCCTGTCCTTACCACCCCCATCTAGTGTGAAGGAAAAGTAAAGCATGGTATTGTGATCACTATCGGCATAGTTTTCACTAACATTTCTTTACTGGGAACTTGGAGTTAGCTATTCTCTCTGACGCCCAATCTATTCTCTCAGTTCTCTGCTCAAGCCTCCTTTCTTCCCAAGCACCTTTCTTAAAATATTGCCTTTTTTCTCCAGGCTTGACCCTGGTTTGTTATTCTTCATTTTCCTTGCACATCTTTCTCATGCTAGAGTATGAATGTTCAACAAAAGGCCAGGCCTGGAATAAATTTGCTTTCCAAGGCAGTCAAAGATGTGCTGACAGGATGACAGGTGCCCCCAAACTTATAAATGATCTAGACCATGAAAATGAGGGTGGTTGCTGAAGCATTGTTGACGCACCCGCCAGAACCTCAGTAAGGGATCACAGCCTGTGTGCCCAAAACCCCACCCCTCCTTAGTGAGGGTGGGTGGATCAGAGCCTGACTGGCAGAGGGGCAGAGCAGGGGCTGTGTTAACACAGGGCGTGCTCTATTTTCACAGATTCCTCACTCTTCCAGGCAGAGCTTGAGCAATCTTGGGAGGACTTCACCCATTAAATGGCGACACATACTCTGTATGTCATTAGGATTATTAAAAGTGAATCCTCACAACAATGTCCACATGGTCAAAGCTATGGTTTTTCCAGTGGTCATATATAGGTGTGAAAATGGACCATAAAGAAGTCTGAGCACCAAAGATTGATGCTTTCAAACCATGGTGCTGGAGGAGTCTTGAGAGTCCCTTGGATTGCAAGGAAATCAAACCAGTCAATCCTAAAGGAAATCAACCCTGAATATTCACTGGAAAGACTGATGCTGAAACTGAAGTTCCAATACTTTGGCCACCTGACATGAAAAGCCCACTCACTGGGAAAGACCTTGATGCTGGGAAAGACTGAGGGTAAGAGGAGAAGGGGATGACAGAGATGAGATGGTTAGATGGCATCAAAGACTCAATGGACATGAGTTTGAGCAACCTCCAGGAGACAGTGAAGGACGGGGAAGCCTGGCAGGCTGCAGCCCAAGGGGTCTCAAAGAGTTGGACAGGACTAAGCTACTGAACACCACCACAACAATGTAAAGCAACTATACTTCAATTTCAAAAAAAGAGTCTAATGAAGAAAAAAGTGAGTTGTGATGGTATGTCAGAGGTGTGAAGGGCTTGAGGCCAGGAGGCAGTACATTTCACGTTAGAGTCTCACTGGGACGCTGTAGCTCCTTGGTTAGGTGGATATTAGGTTTAGGGAAAGGACTTGTCCACGATTTCAAGTCCTGAGGCTCCAGCCTCCTCCAGGATCTTGAGTCACAAGTCTATTGTCATTTTTTTACTGCTCTAATACAACATGACTCTCAGGTTCAACCTAAATCCTGCCCTGATGCAGGGAGGCTCTTTCCATGCTGTCTTGAATATTTTTTTTAATAGTAAAAAGAAGTTTGGTTTTCTTAAAGACAGTTTTCGTTTTATTCCTGTGGATGAAGCAAAAATGGAGTTCTAACTCAGCAGCAAATCTTAATCACAAAGAAGTGTTTCGGATATAAGCCAGAGGAGAGTGGCTAGGCAGGGAAAAGTAAAATCACACTAAGTACTAGTACTGATTGTTTTTACCAAGGCTTCTCTAGAAACACTGGAATTATGATGCAGGCAAGAGGCAGATTCAGTACTTGCCTGAAACTCAATATCTTTATGTTGTCTGCCTGGCCCTAACTTCTCAGGTGCCCAATTACTACCTTTTGAGCTGTCAGCTGAAAAAAGTAGGATTGCCATTTCTCTAGTCTGGCTTGATCCTCTAAATCAAGTCCCCAAACTCATCTAGGCAATAGTTCTCAAAGATCTGATTACATGCTGCCAGTCGGGATTGAAATGTGAGTGAGGCACAGTCCCAAGGAAAGCCATGCAGCCCCAAAGGGGGCCTGTGAAAAGGCAGCATTGGCATCTCCTGGGAGCTAGTTAGGAAATCAGTTCCAGGCCTCACTCCAGACCTGCTGAATCAGAATTTGCATTTGAAAAAGATCCCCCAGTGATACACCAGCACACTCAAACTTGGTTGCAAAAAGAAACAGGTGACTCCAGTACAAAATGGCAAAGAAAATGAATCTGCATCATCCCTTCCACTGCTAACACTCTGCATGTGCTGCTGAGTTAGCTCTATTATAGCTGTGTTGTCAATGTTTACGGAGCTCAATGCTCCTCCCTCTGAATTGGCACCATTCAGTTCAGTTCAAGACAGCCCTTCAATCAACCACTCGGAATTGGAGCCAGCCCTGCTGAAGATTTAGTCCCGCTCATTGTACACATAGCTGCCTACCTGTGATTTTAGGCAGCAGTGTTACAAGAGGAAAAGATTGCTAGTCTCACCTCATGTGGAAACTGGTGCTTCTAGTTTTTTCAACAATAGACGGGTTTTCACAGAAGACAGCATGAACCTGAAAATAAAGCAATCAGAGTGAAGGGGCCCACTGGCTACTTTTAGTAATCTTACGCTAAGAGGTGCAAAGATGTGAGTGCTAGATTTCAGCCTGTGTAGGCAGCCAGGAAACTGTTAGTAATGAAAGCTTAACCTTCCAAAGGTTGTGCTGAAGACAAACGCTTCTGTGAGTATAGTGAAACTCTTGCTCTCAAATTTTATTTATAAATAAGAGATATATACACATGTACATTAACCTAATGAGATTAACAGGTTCCATTTTGTTCCAAATATTTAATATATAGCTCTTTATGGCCAGTGTGAGGTAGCCAAGAAATAGAACAATAGAGCATTAGTCCTTTCATTCTGGCATCTAGAAGAGAAACTCTGGAGTGAGTGATAAAAGGATAAATCATCTTTATACCTGAGGAAATGTAAATATGAGTTAATAGGGTTACTTCGTTCCATTAGAGTCACTAAAGCTGCTATTTGCATGGGTCTGTGTTTACTGTAAGAGCCTACTTCAAATATAACCAGAAACATACTAGTCTCTTGAGAGTTTGCATGAAAATGAATTATACAGTGGGGGGAAATTAATAATAATTATATTTATCCAAGGTTCGTAGGCATTCCAGAATATTGTTGTTTCAAGGTGTTAAACCGGTTCTGAGCCTCCATTTGCTTATTTTGACATTATTATCAACAGATGCAAAGTCACTCTTTCTAAGTTTCCAGCTAAAAGTATGAAATGTCTGTCGCTCCAGAAGAGGGTCTTGATTCCTCTGGGGAGAAACACTAAATTCTTTAAAAAGAAAATCAAACCAACCTGAACCAAGAGTCCACGGGACCTAGTTTGGCCGCAGGAAAGGAAGATGGCCCTCCAAACCAGTTACAGGAATGTGTCCCCGGGTCCGACTTTGAACCAGGTATTTTCAGCGGAAAGGGAAGGTTGGATCCTGGTGAGATAGGGCTGGGCCAGAGCAGGCTAGGGGTGCCGTGCCTACACGTCCGAGTCGCAGGGCAGCGTGCTGCCGCAGGGCCGAGTGCTGCGGGAAGACCCGCCGGGTTCGTATTTTGGAGGCTTCTCCCCGTCGAGCACGTCCACCGGGTTGCTGTAGGCTTTGGGTGGGGGCCGGGGCATCGGGAAGCCGGCCTTGCGCTGGCTGGCGGCGCCCAGCTGATCAGGCCGCGGCCGGTGCTGGCCATCACTATAGTACTTGATGGCCGGCGTGAGCTCGGGCTCTGGCCCGTCGACGTACACGGTGCTAATGCTGCTGCGGCGCACGCTGCTGGAGGGCGCCTTGCTGCAGCTGTCGCAGCGCTCGGCGCACCAGGGCGCGAAGCTGAGCGCCAGCGAGAAGCCGCCCAGCAGCAGCAGGCAGCTGCCCAGGTAGCCCAGCACCAGGCTGTAGCCGACCTGCACCGTGACCGGGCTGGGCTGGGCCGGCAGGACGGTGCGATCCGCCAAGAAGTGGTTGTACCAGGAGACTGGGATGAGGCTCAAGAGGCCCGCGGTGAAGAGCACGACGCCGGAGAAGCCGGCCAGCGCGAAGTGGGGCTCGTCCCTCCAGCAGCGCACGCCGAGCGTCGCCAGCAGCAGCCCCAGGCCCGTGACGGCCAGCGACGTGACCATCAGTCCCCGTGCCACGCGCACCGGCTCGGCGGCGAAGTAGCCGAGGTCGTCCTGCTGGCCGCACTGGCGCTGGCGACTGCTCTGCTCGCGGCACATGTCCCACAGGCCCTGGTACAGCACCAGGTCCAGCGGCTGGTCGAGGAAGCCCTCCACCAGCCTCCAGCCGGGCGTCAGCGTGCTGGTCAGGGTGAGTAACAGCCCACAGGGCGCAGCACCATGCCCAGCGTCATCACCACCGGCGTCCGCATCCTGGGTGGCGCACCTGCCGCAGGCTGGCGATCTCTCCCCCTCGCGCCCGCAGAGAGCGCTCCGGGCTCCGGCTACCTAAGTCCGCACGCTCGCCACCGCCGCCACGCCCGCGCTCCTGCACTCGGTTCTCCTCCGGCCGCTCTTTGTTTCCAGCGCAGGACTGTCCGCTCTCCCTAGTTTGTCCGCGTCCCTAGTTTGCTCCGAGCGTCCCAGCCGCTCCGCCCTGCCTCTCACCTGGCCGCCTGATCGAAACCAGTTCTAGGGCGAGTCTGATCGAAACCGCAGTCGGAGGTGGGGACGCCGCAGCAGCCGAGGCCCAACCCGTTCAGGTGGGAGGGACGGGAGGGCCGGGAGTGGCGAGCAGGAAACTGCAAGGGCCCCTCTGGGACGAACCGAGCAAAGGTCGCCCCGCCCCAGCCCCTCCGCTGGGCCCGCCGGCCGAGGGCGGGGAAGGAAAGGGGCGGCGCCACCCGGACAGCCCGGCGCACCTGGCCCGGCGCTGGGCAGGTTCCTGCTTCTCAGCGGCTAAAGCTTTTCTCCGGTCCCTGACGGTCCACCGTGCACCTGTAGCTGTCTTCCCTCCACTCCCCTCAAGAGAGCTCCCCTGAAGTTTTGCGCTGCTAGCTTGCAGCCACTCGTGGCCAAATGGATGGAACCTCCCGGGGTGCGCTGGGCAGGTGTGCACCGAGGGTCCACTCGGTCGAGCAGTGTGTCCCAGAGTGTTGCACTCGTGTATTTTGTTTCATTTGCTGAAAAAAAAAACATGTCATACTCCGGATTAACCTTGATACAAAAGAATCAAAGCGAGGGTTTCTGGGATGAAGAGTTACTGAGGATTTTAGTTTCTTTTTTTTAGTCTCTTGAAAGATTTTGAAACTGACAAAAAAAACCAAAAAAACAAACAACAACAAAAAAAAAAACACACAAGAGGGGTGTGTGTGTCCTGCCTAGCACAGTTTTTCGGTCCCCTGGAGAAGGAAATGCAATCCACTCCAGTATTCTTGCCTGGAGAATCCCGTGGACAGAGGAGCCTAGTAGGTTACAGTCCACGGGTCGCAAAGAGTCGGACACGACTGAGTGACTTCACCTATAGACAAAGAGGCTTCCCTGGTAGCTCAGAGGATAAACCATCTGTCTACAATGTGGGAGACCTGGGCTGGATCCCTGGGTCAGAAAGATCCCGTGGAGAAGGAAATGGCAACTCCCTCCAGTACTCTTGCCTGGAAAATCCCATGGATGGAGAAGCCTGGTCCATGGGGTTGCAGAGTTGGACGACTGACCGACTTCACTTTCACTTAACTCTGTAGGGTCCTGAGACTGTCTTTGAGCTGTTTCAGTTCAGTTCAGTCACTCTTGCAGAAAACCTGTAGTGTCACAGGTGATTTTTGTCCGTAGTAGTGCAAATTAGTTTGTCAGTAGAATGTTAATGATGATTACCCAAAAGATATAGACCTGTTTGGCACTGATTTGCAAATTCACTCTAGCAGGCCAGCTTGCCTATATACATACATGTGCACCCCTTGCACTGGCCTTCAAATCGCTTGTAACATCATACTGGTTTCCATAACAAGTTAAATAAAATCTTTGACACTTATTCATTTTATATTTGTGTGAGAATCATGATTTTACATTTTCCTAAAAATTATCCTTCAACAACATTTCCCTCATTTTCTGTATTTCTTACAATGGAAGTGTGTTAACCTTTACAACTGGTTAAAATTATTTCTAAAAAAGCAAAGTTAAGCATTGGTTTGAAGTAATTTTGAACATTCTAGGCATGGACAATACCAAGGATGGGTCCTTTGTTTTTTTGAAAATTTTTAAATTCAAAAAATTGTGGTAAGATATACATAAACATGGAATTTACCATCCTAACCATTTTAAGCATACGATTTATTGGAATTAAGTATACTTATGTTATTCTAACATTCCCATCAGCCATCTTCTGAATTTTTTCATTTCTCCAAACTGAAACTATTCATTTGTCAGTAACTCCCCAACCCAACAGTAAATTACCAACAACCAACCCTCCTACCCCTAGCCTGGGGCAACTGCCATTTTACTTTCTGTCTTGATGAGTTTGAATCCTCTAGATATTTCATGCAAGTGGAATCATGCAGTATTTATGACTGGCTTATTTCTCTTAGCATAATGGTTTCATGGTTCACCCATGTTCATAAGCATATGTCAGAATTCCTTTCCTTTTTAAGGCTGAATAGTCCATTGCAGGTATGGACCACATTTTGTCCATCCATTCAGCCTGTGATGCACACTTTGGTTGCTTCCACTGTTTGGCTCCTGCAAATGATCCTGCTATGAATAAGGGTATAGCAATATCTCTTAGAATCCCTGCTTTCAGTTCTCCAGAAGTGGAATTGCTGGATCATATGGTAACTCTATTTTCAATTTTTTTGAAGAAATACTTTGCTGTTTTTCACAGTAGCTGCATCATTTTACATTCCCACCAACAGTACACAAGGGTTACAATTTCTCCAACTACCCCCTCACACCACAACTCAGGAAGACTGGATTTCTCTTTTTTTTTTTTCTGGCATGTTGTGTTCCCTTTTGTCTCTGGACCCAGGTATATGCTCTTTTCTTTTCCTAGAGTTCTACCTGCCAATCCCCAAATCCAGTGCATCTCTCAGATCTTTGCTTAAATGCCATTTTCTCTGGAAGAGCTTCTCTATCCCATGGATTAACTCTTCCTATTGGACTTCCATATACACCCTCTTCTATTGTAACACTTGTCACAATTTTTTATTACTTGAATCATCTAGTTGTCCAGGACAAGGATAAATTCTTTGAGGGCAGAGGTATTGTTGTTTGGTTCCACCATAAAATCTATCTTGATGGCCTGGCCCGAAGCAGTCATTCAACAAACTCATTTTCTCTCTTTCCCCTCTGCGTCCTTTCACATAGTATCCACACAATTCTCTTATAGATGGCTGCTGGGTCAAAATAAACTGTTAATGCATTTTAGTAAAGTTGTTTGTTATTTGAAAGCTTTTTTTTTCTAGCATAGAAACAATGAGATTTAGGGTAATTCCAATATTTATGACACACACACACAAAAGTAGCCCTGTGTGGGTGACTTTCTATAGCAGTAAAATATGTTTGCATTAAGCACAGCATTTGATTCTAGACCTGGCTCTTTGTTTCCTGTGCCTCTGAGTTCATCGCAAGGCTGAGTGAAAGACAAAGCATGAATCACTGTGTGGCAAGGATGAATTATTTCTGAGATTAGTACCTGCTGTGTAAAATGATCCTCAGGCCCTAGAATAGCTTTCTTTTCTGCAAAGAGGGCTATGGTAAGACAGGAATCTGTTTATGGTGCCCTGTGGACAGAGCAGCCTGGTGGGCTACAGTTCATGGGGTCAAAAAAGAGTCAGACACAATTAGCAACTAAATAACAACAAAGATTCCCAGGGGACCAGTGTTGGTCCCTTGTTAGCCCACACAAGCTGGGTCTCATTGCAAATTTGGGGAGCAAAGATCAGGATGCCATTATGAGGTATCCTCAGAGTTCCTTTATCAGGCTTTATATTTCACTCTGTCTACATGTTAAGACCCTGTTAATATGTCAGTCTTCCAATGGCAAATATAGTTCAGTAGGTCATAGAATAAAAATTAAACTATAAAAAAATTAAACTCTGATCATCTTTTAGTTTTAAATAGGACGTGAAATGAATGAAGACCACTCGTGTGGCATTAGTTTTCCTTAATGACCTCTAGCCTGACAACTGGTTTCAAGCTTTGTGTGCAAAATATTGTAGAGAATAGATAACCTTGGACATCCAATTTAAAGTAGTCTCCCAGTTAGCCCAGTATCATACCACCCTAGTTTATTTTCTATATAGAACTTATCACTACCAAATATTTTCTTATTAATTGCGTATTGACCTATATATATATTCTTTTTCTACTGTTGCATTGTTAAGTTACAAACAAGTGCTTTGTACCCTGCTGGCTATATCTCAGCACCTGGAATGGTACCTAGCTCATAGGAGGTACTCAATAAATATTCTTAGTTAAATAAGTGAAAGAAATTTGTAAAATCCTACCCAGTAAAAGGAAGATACAGCACACATCATTTAAAAAATCATAGTAAAATACACAGAACATGAAATGTATCATCTTACTTATTTAAGTGTACAGTTCAGTAATGTTAAGGGCATTCCCATTCTGAACCTCCAGAAAACTTTTCATCTTGCAAGAATTAAATTCTTTATCAAACAACTCTCCTGTCCTCCCAACACCTGACAACCATCATTCTACTTTGTGTCTCTGACTTTGACTACTGTATCCAAGTTATAGAAGCGGAATTACACAATATTTATCCTTTAATAACTGACATTTCTTTTAGCACAATGTCCTTAAGTTTCATCCATGTTGTAGCATGTATCAGGTTTAGTAATATTCTACTGTATGTATAGACCAAATTTTGCTTATTCACTTATTAATCAATGGACATGGGTTGTTTTCACTTTTTGTCTATTGTGAATAATGATGCTGATAGTAAATCAATGTATTTATTATTTATTTTATTCAGCATGTGGTATCATCTTCCTGCAGTAAGAATGGAGTCTTAACCACTGCAGCACCAGGATAGTCCCTAAAATATTTTCATTACATCAACTAAACCAACAAATTGTTGCAAAATTTCCACCAATGACATGAAGTATAATTGATGGTTAACCTTTTTTTTTAAGACTGAAGTATAGTTGATTTACAATGCTGTGTTAGTTTCAGGTATACAGCAAAGTGATTCAGAACCATTGAACTGCCAGGGAAATCCCTAGTAAATAAATTTAAATTTATTCTATATCATTTCTGTGTGGTCATTGATCATCTAAAGCAAGCATCTACTTGCCATTCCTCTTTTACATATAAGAAGGTATCACAGGATATTATGACACTTAAAAAGGAAAAAAAAAAACCTGCTTAAGTTTTATCTTCTAGAGGCTTCTAATCCTTTTTGGTCTAGCATGAAGGCTGCCTCCTTTACAAAGCTGTGGATGTGTGGTGGGGGTAGGGCTGGTCCCAGGAATCAGCAGCTGTGCTTACATAGCTGCTTCCCTTCAACTCTGTCCATTTCTATCTACTGTAGGCAAAAAGATTTACCATACCATGGACTAGGTTCACTTAAATCAATATTTCATATTATGAAAACTTGATTACTTTGTCATAGTACATAGACAAACATTTGAAAATTTTAGACATATTACGATAAGATAATCAAAATTCATCTTTACATTATTCTCAGAATGTTTTTCCCCTTAATGGTTAAAGCAGATGTACAGTGTATGTTTAATAGACCACAAACAGGCTGTTTTGGTTATGCTGAAGTTAAAATTAAGTCATGTATAAACCAGAATGACTTCCCCATACCTCAACATGTGAAAATTTCTTCCACCACTTTCCCCTCTAAACTGCAAATCTCTCCATAGAAAGCATTGATAATCAGTACATTTTTTTTTTTTAGCATTGCCAGAGTGGTTCAGTTGCCTGCTCGGGGTCCATTCATGTCCCTTGGTGCTAGGCCTATCTTTTGTTTATATACCCTGGCCTAGTTATCTGCATTGGGGGAAAACTAATCAGACACGACAAACAAGAACAGAGGTATTCTGATGGAGGAATTTTATAGCTTATACTTTTGATTACTTATACCCAACTGTCACACAAGAATGGTACATGTGCTTTTAGCAGTAAACTTATAAGCCAGTAGTAATATACATAATGAGTAGTTATACTCTGTGACAACTTCCCTAGACAAATTTCTTTCATCCTAAACATTGGAGTCAAAAATATGGTTTGAAGCAAAACAATCACTTTCCACTAGAATTCTTTAAATTTCTTATCCATTTTTATGATTTCCATATAACTTATCATATCAAATGATCCTAATTACCTTAATGATTCTTGAGATGCCTAGGGGCCCTTTGGAATACTCAAAGTTAGAGAAGGAAACTTACAATCTTACAAGAGCAGCTAAGTATTCCCCATCCAGAAACAAGCAGCTCTAGGACAAAATTATCATCATTTTTCCTCACAAAAATATCTCCATTCTTTGTATCTTCTTTCACCAACAACCATATCCTACTTGCTTTACACACTGAAATGCTTTCCTTGTCATTTTTAGTAGCTTTAATTACATATGACAATTTTTAACATTTAAAAGCCTTAACCAAACCAAGAAACAAGTAATTAAACTGTTATACCAGCATTTACTGATTGGCAAACTTAGAACATATTCCATAACCTCTAAAAACTTGCATTTTTTTCTCATAGCATAGTTTCTCTTTAATGTGAAACAAGCTGTGTGTTTAATAATCCCAAACATCTTTTGAAATACTACTATTTAACTCAAACCTAAAGTCCCAGGCAAAGTGGGATTGTCTGTATTTCAAGGACATGATGAGAGTTAACGTCAAGCTTTCTCCTAGGCTTATTTTTGCTCTCTTAGGGTCAGAATCCTGAAAACAGTATTTTATCAAGCTAGCTTTCTCTAACTGCATATACAAAAAGAACCAGTGTTGGAATTTCAAAAGAGTTTCATCTTAAACAATCTTCTCTGGAGTTTCAAGAATACTGTTGCCATACATTGTTTACAAAATCTTTCTATTTCTTTCATTCTAATTTCATAGCTAAAGCTTTTCTAGTAAATTGAACCTGAACTTCCCATTTTACAAAAGACAACAAAGATACTAATCACACAAATGGAATACATGTTCACACACCAGAAGATGAAACCATCAAAAATCTGCCAAGAGAATAACCAATATTGAATCCTAAACAGACAACTTCTCCACAAAAATGGCCCTCCACATTAGACATACATCAGAACCAACGGGACAAAATGACCAATAATAACACTTTGTGCTCACAGAGAACCATCAACAATAGACACCCAGCAGAACCACTTGGCAAAATGCTCAAATGATATTCAGTGCTCACAAACAGTTCTCACTGGTAGATACCCATCAGAACCAACTGTAAAACGCTCAAAAAGCACCTTATGCTCAAAAGAGAAGTTTGCCCAAGTGCACACAGATGGACTTACTTGGGTGTGGAGCTTGTCAGCTTGTCCAGGCGCATGTTTCCATTCCACCAAGAAATGTGTATGTTTGCAGCCAGCGCCGAGCAGAAGAAACTGCTCTGGATCCTTGAAATAAATGGTATCCCCTAAAGCCCCCTCCTGGGGCCAGAGCGCCTCGAGCAGTGAGTTCCTTGCAGCCATGTTAGCCATCATGGCCGCGTTCTGATAGGGGAAAACGCTGGGAGCCCAATATCGCGAGAGCACAGCCTCACGTTGAGCGCCAAAGTCTATTTGCGAAAGTAGGTCCAGCTGCTGTCCATTTAAAAGCCAATAAAGAGCCAAGATTGGTGGAAAGAAAAGTTTGCTTTATTTTGCAGGCCAGCAACCTGGTTGGAAGGGCAAACTCCTGTCCAAAGGCACACTTCCCTCACCTCCTCCTGCCACCCACAGTCGGTCGAAAAGAGATTATATAGACAGAGGAGAGAGGCTACATGTAGAAACAGCATAGTCATCTTGAAATTGGCCATGTGGTCATCTGAGAGTTTCATTTTGACTGTTTTAAGTACAGTTAATCTTTAGTGTCAGGAAAGGTTTATTCCCATTTTTCTGAGGCCATTCCCATTTCTCTGAATTAGGGCAGCTTATGACATGGCTGCAGTCTGGTTATCATGAGGTTAAACTTCTTCAGCCTGGTAGGGGTTTCAGTATCTACAAAACAGCTCAAAAGACGTGGCTTAGGATATGATCTATAGCCCTGAAGAGGAACTAAAGGTTCTTGAATTTACTTAATGACTAAGCTATTATTATTTGGTCTCATTTGACTGTTTTCCTTTATTTCTACATTTTCTCATATCTCTGATTAAATTTATTATTTGGCTAAAGTTTTCTACAGGCAAAAGGTAGGTTGAAGACATGAGGCAAAGGATCATAGGGTCCTGCCCTGTTTCGTTAGGACAATCCTTTCTGTTTTTGTGGCAGAAAAGAGGTTAATATTTCATAGCTCTCTGGTGAATCAATAAGGACACAATATTGCAATGAAAAATGGGCAAAGAAAATGCACAATCACAAAAGAGAATAAAAGCACATTCAAAGTGATCACTAAATGACGCTTTTATTCACATAAATGCAAAATAAAATGTGCATGAACCATTTTTCCTCCTTTTAAATGGGACATGTTCCCACATGCCACACGTAGAAAGATCCCACATACTGAAACTTAAAAAAAAAAAAGGACCACAAATAAGATCTCAAGCAGCCAAATAAAAACATTAAATAAATAAACAAATTTGACAAATTAAGGGGAAAAGATGCTATCAGTTTTGGCTAGATTTGGAAAAGTCACTAGAGGAAATAGAGTATTATATTTCACAAATAACACTGCAGTTTGTTTTGAAAGCCTTAATTATGTGCCTTCTCTTTGATTTTTCAATTAGCCTTTCAGGTATTTTTCTCCAAGGAAATAAACAGTATGTGGAAATGTTTAGTTATAAGGATATTTACTGTAGTGCCCTTTATAGTAAGCAGATTACAACATAGTACTGTAGCATGAAACCAAATAGGTTAAAAAGAAGGTTTGTGCATAAAAAATACTAGAAGATATACCAAAATGTTAGCTGTATTTGGAGTGATAGATTTCACAACCAATCTTTATTTTCTTTAAACTTTTATACATTTTCAAAATTTCCTTATTCTAGGTTAGTAAAAGCATTTATTTGTTTTAATTGGAAGATTAATTACTTTACAATATTGTGATGGTTTTTGTGATGCATCTGTATCAATCAGCCATGGGTATACATGTTTTCCCTCCATCCTGAACCCTCCTACCACTAGGCTTTTTTAAATTTGAAAAAGATGACTTTTAAAAATTCATGGCCAACTAAGTTTCCCAGTTTCTGTAACTTTGAAGTCCAGTCCCACATTCTTATGACACAAATATTTCTTCCATAATCATGAGTGCACAGTCTCTTACGGATATAATTAGGCCATATGTGAAAAGTGGGAGAGCGGAGTTCTGTCACATCGTCATCCACAGAAATGTACACACAATGAACAATATGAACATACACCAGAAAGAAAGTTGGGTGGTATTTTTCCAAGTATTTTTCACGTTTACATGTGATTAGAAACCCTTTTTGAAGTGAAATGAAAGTCGCTCAGTTGTGTCTGACTCTTTGTGGCCCCATTGACTGTAGCCTTCCCAGGCTCCTCTGTCCATGGAATTCTCCAGGCAAAAATACTGGCCTGGGTAGCCGTTTCCTCCTCCAGGGGAGCTTTCCAACCCAGGAATCGAAATCAGGTCTCTCACATTGTGGACAGATTCTTTACTGTCTGAGCCACCAGGGAAGCCCAGAAATATTCTTTACTCAGCAACAAACAGCAAGGGCAAAATTCAGCATATAAATCAGTCATAAGCTTCAAAATTCACATTTGGCATTGACTTTGAACTTCAAGATTACATTAATATTTGGGAAATATGTTGTGGACTGGTAAGCAGAGAAGCCATATATCCAATTTTCTCATTTTTTCATTATTTCTTCTTTTGGAAGGTCATTTTTATTAATGTTGTTCATAATAACGGTGAGTATGGTATATTTAAAAGTAGTAAGAAATATATTTTCCCTTTTTCTTCTTGGAACTCTGAATAGACTTTCCTGGGGTTGCTAAGCAGATAGAACAACCCTATGAATTACCCAATGTTATGTTTATAATGTCATGCTATGTGAATTCTAAACACATGTGAGGAATGCATTGAATCTAATAGCACAATCAAAGACCATATACTGCTAGCCCATAAACTTAAGTTAGAAAGTTTAGATTAAAGGGGAACTTTTAGCTCAAAGATACCAGATCGAATTATAGTGGCTGTATGGAGAAATTTTGCTGCATCCCATAAGATTTAATTATATTTGGATGAAGTAAAACTAAGTAAATTTAACAAGCAGTTGTTTTGACTGAAAGATATTCCAGACTTGGGAATGAAGAAAGGGGCATAAAAGGTGTCACCCTCCTGATTGGAGGACAAAATAACCCCTTTGCCTGGACATTTGCAGAACATATTTGTTCTGCGACAGGTAGAAAACTGTAGAATTGCTCTGGAGAATTCTTTGTCCTGTTTCATTCCTGTGCACAGCCATGTTTCACACAGCAGACAGAAATGGGGTGAATTTTACTGAAGTAACTAAAATATGAGAGATAAAGGAGTTATATACATCACTAACATCTAGAAGTCTATCAAAACATGCGGAAGTGTATTTTGCTCACTTTATGGTTGGAGTGAGATTTGTTAAAAGAAGCTGGAAAGCAAATGTTAAAAAATAGAGATCTTTCTAAGCACAAGCTTTTGAGAATGATCATTTTCTCCTCAGTTCAGCATTCCTTTCCACCTCAATCTTGTAGAGGCACTTCAGAACAGAACCTGTTAAACTTGCAAAACTTGTCAGCTTGATGCCATCAGTCAGGCATTTTATCAGTTTTTCAGTTCACCTGAATCAATAACAACCATAATGTTTACAACCAGACAGGCATACTTCAATTCCTGACCCAGTTACAGGTAAGAAAGACCTGGACAAAGCCTAGCAATGGAGAAATGGGCAAACCCATCATGGTATGTGCAAATCAACTAACCTTGGGGCTGGAAGGAAAGAGCATAGGCTCTTATTTCCCTGATACAAATTCAGAGGTGCAGAAAGAAGAGGTGACTTCAGAATAATGGAGTGAAGGCCACTGGCACAAGCTTTGACATAGAGCAGATTTTCTGTGTCAACTGGTTCTGCCATGCGTTGCTTACTGGTGGGCCAAGTTGAGCTCTCAGAAGCTGATCTTTTCTCTTCAAGTCAAAATGGAGCAGTTAGTTTCTACTCAACAAGATTGGTATAAAGATGAATGAAATAATCTTTATAAAATAGGCACTTAAAATGGCATTTTATTAACATTGACACAATTAATATGTATTTGAATGATATCAGCTTAAACCTCATTATACTCTACCTAGTATTTCCAAAATTTATAATAAAAATGGGAATCTAGAAGTCTCAAGAGCATAGTGGAGAGTAGTGTGTTCATATGGGTGATGTGGTAGTGACTTGAAATAAAAGGCAATATTTTGGTCTGTCTAGTTTTCTGTGGCTACAGGATATAAGTCAAAGAGGTAACCTTTGAGGTGGTGGCATTAGAACGAGTATGTCCAGTCTGCAAACTAGTCAAAGTGTGGACCATTTACAGTAACCTGAACCCAAGGCTAGTATTCCTTTTGCCTTTAGACCAAGGTATTCATTCTGTACATCTTCTCTGATGGCTCAGCGGTGAACAATCTGCCTGCCAATGCAGGAGACTCAAGTTCAGTCCCTGGGTAGGGAAGATCCCCTAGAGAAGGAAATGGCAACACACTCTAGTATTCTTGCCTGGAGAATCCCATGGACAGAGGAGCCTGGTGGGCTATAGTCCATGCAGTCAAAAAAAGTTGGACACTGTTTAGTGACTAAACAACAACAATTCATTCTGTAAGTCAAATTCAAGTGCTGAAAACCTATACACTTTTAAAATTGAGTTGGTTTGCAAAAGGAGTTTTATGAAAATCTTAGAAGTTGATTCCGGCCAATTTCTTTTTGGCTCTGCCGTGCGGCTTATAGGATCTTAGTTCCCCAACCAGGGATTGAACCTTGGGACACCACAGTGAAAGATCTAAGTCCTAGCTGCTGGATGGCCAAGAAATTTCCAATGCTGGCCAATACAGAAGTCTAAAGCTAATTGAAACTATTTTTTCACAATCATTGAAAATGTAATGGGGCGTTTCTGAAAGTAGAATGTTCATATATAATTGGACAATGTGAACGTAAAATTCCAAATTGGAACAACACAATTCAAATATAAAATCCAAATTGGAATAATACTTTGTTAAGGGGATGCAAAATACAACCAGTATAATGAAGATGACAGAATCGAAAGAAAGTGAACACACTGGAGTTGGAATCTCTAAGAAATGTAGAAGGATGGTCAGTCAATAGACACCTTCTTCTATTATCAGATCCCAGCCACATGGTACTTATGATTTTGCTTTGAATATGTTTTAAATTTCGTGGACAATTGATTTCATTAGCGTACAATTCATGAACAGTTCTGGTCATGATGTTACTGGGCTGCTAGCCAAGTTTTTTGGTTGCTCAGCTCTAAATAACAGATTCAATTAATGAAAGATGCATGCTTCCATCTTTTGCCCAGGGGACACCTGCTGGTCCCGTGGGGAGGAGGCTGGCTTTGGAGGATTAGTCAGCCAGAAGACTCCCTGGAAAAGTAATGACCTAATTCAGAAGTGCTGAATTGTTAGTCACATCACTTGTGAAAAGCTACTTATTGTAGGGGCAATAAAACCTACCTCATAGAGGCGAGAGTGCTTGTCCATAAAAGGCTGAGCAAGGAGGAAGTTTCTTGAGAGAAACCTATAAAGTAGATACTATTTTGAATTGCATGATAAGGCAAATGAAAAGAGAGGGCATTGGTAAGAAATGACATACTGGTGACAGGTTTAGCTAGTTTAAAATCTATTTGCAAGAGATGAGATTATTTTGATTAAAGTGAATTATGACCAATCCTCACTACACAGCGTGATCTCTCACAGACTGAGAGTACCGAATCAGTTGACCTTTGCTGCATTAAAAAATGGTATCAAATTTTCATGGCTTGAAACAATGCTTTTTCATTATTTCTTTTGATTCTATGGCTTGGCTGGGAGATGTTTCTGTACGTCTGGTCTGGGCTTAGTCAGATGGCTGGGGGCTGGGCTCTGCTAGAACAGCTAGGTCCCCTTGCACAGCACATTCTCTCTCCTCAGAGTCATCCTCCAGGAGACTGCCTGGGGCTGTTTCACGTGTGACTTCAGGGTTCTAGCAGCAACAGAGGGCAAGACTAACTCACAGACCCTTGGCACACCTCTGCTCACATTTGCTCAGTCACATGAACAAGCTCAGAGTAAGTGGGGAAGGGGCCTTCTGGGGTCTGCATGAAGAGTGATGAGAGCAAATCCAGGCTATTAATGCCACTGTCTATCACAGGTATGTTCACCCAACTCTGAATAGGAAATGTTGACAACCAGAGAGTAGAATTCAGCTAGATGAGTGCTGTCTGATACAGATACATGTCATTAGGTATATATATAAATGGGGCTTCCCTGGTAGCTCAGCTGGTAAAGAATCTGCCTGCAATGCAGGAGACCCGAGTTCGATTCCTGGGTCTGGAAGATCTGCTGGAGAAGGGATAGGGTACCCATTCCAGTATTCTTGGGCTTCCCTGGTGGCTCAGACAGTAAAGAATCCCATCTGCAATGAGGGAGACCTGGGTTTGATCCCGGGGTTGGGAAGATCCCTTGGAGGAGAGCATGACAACCCATTCCAGTATTCTTGCTTGGAGACACCCCATGGACAGAGGAGCCTGGCAGGCGACAGTCGCTGGGGTTGAAAAGAGTCAGACATGACTGAGCGACTAAGCACATACATATAAATATATCCATACCAAGTGCTTCATGGCTTCCTGTGGCTGGTTACTGTTGCATTGCTGAGCACAGATGGAGATGTTGACAGATTCGGCAAGTGGGAGAAGGGGGATTGTAAGACTGGGACTGATGGACAGTCTTTATGCAGGGCAGTCGTCTCCCTCCCAGCCATGCACACAACTTGGCAGTGAAGGGTGGGAGGTGGGGGAGCGAGGCTCTGTATAAGAATGAAAGCCCACAATATAATCCATCATGTTAATAAATTAGAAAACAAATAACCATACTCAAAGATTCTTTTTGATAAAACTCAATATGAATTACTGATTAAATCAACAACAACAACAACAACAAGAACCCTAGTGAAATAAGAGAGAGAGAGAATTCTCTCAGTGGTAAAGAATACCTAAATCAGTGTCTGACATTGTAAGTGGTGAAATAGCAGGCACGTTCCTGGTAAGTTCAGAATAGTTTACAACAATGACCTGGAAGGCTAACCAATGAAACTGGATAGGAACCCAAGTTGAAGAGTAGAAATATTGGAAGGAAGAAGCAAAATAGTGGGGGGGGGAAAGGTTCATTCATAACAGCAACAACACATTTGGTAGGATTTCTATGATGTGGAGGATTAAAAATGACTGCAAATTCTTTGCCACTTTGTCCATGAATAGGTAAAGTCTTAAGTAATTTCCCTCCCACATTGGCTGGGCTTGCCATGGCCAATGAGACCACCATGCAAAACTAAACAGGGCTTATGTAATGGAAGTTGTCCAAGTAAGTAAGCTAGTCAGGCAGGTGGATGGAGGATGGAGGAAGCTTGTAGGCGAATCAAGGCTTCCAGCGCACAGGTAGCGTCGAGTCCCCCTGACAAGTGAGTTCATCTCGGATCTTTCTTCTCAGCCAGCTGAACATAGTTGGAGGAGTGAGCCCAGATAAGATCAGAGAAAAGACACTCACCAAACTCTAGAGAAATAATAAATAATGAACCATTGAGTCTTAGGGTATTTGTTAGGCAGAATATTTAACTGATAAAGAATACTGCCTTCGTATCTTACAGTTGTAATTATTTTAGAAACCATTGAATTCATTTCCTTATAACAAAAGGATACTGGAAACTAGGATTAGAGAGTTTCAACAAGGAAAGACATTGGCAGGCTTGGTCCAGAAATCTAGTTTCCATCAATTTATTAATTTATCCATTTTTTCACCAGGGGTTCATTGAGTACTCATACTGAGCCTGGTGCTAGCAACAGAAAGATCAAATCAGATCTGTTTAGAGGGCACAATAATTATAAATGAACAGTCATGATTCAGAGAGAGATACTGAAAGAAAGGAATGTGTGAAGTGCTATTTCTGGGGAACCCAGGGTCAGGGTGGGAAGGTCACAGAAGTGTCGTTTGCACTGGGCCATAAAGGATTAGTAAGATGTTGTGAGTCAGAGAAGGTTGGGAAAGGACAGTCCCGGCAGAGACAGAGGGACTGAGAGCCAAGAAATGTCTAAGTGAAGCCTGGTCTGGAAAATCATGAGCACTTTGCAGCCTACTTACAGGAGGACTTGATTTGGTTTGCCCTTTGCCCTTTGCGGACCTAGTTCTTTCAATCCATTTGTGATTGCCCTTCCCCCAGGGACAGAGGAACCTGTTGGGCTGCCGTCTATGGGGTCGCACAGACTCGGACCCAACTGAAGCGACTTAGCAGCAGCAGCAGCAGCAGAGAATCCTAATTGCAGCCAATTCTTCACCAACCTTTTTGCAAAAAGTTCCTGTAAAATTTAAAAATCACCTGTAAATTTAAAAGATCATGTCTTGCAATATTTTGCTAGAGGGTTCAGAATTTATACTTTGCCTTCTCTCTGCTGTTCTGCTTTTAATACGACATATGTTTCACTGCTGATTAATTTTATCCTAATAGATAGGTGAACATAATTCCCAGTGTGACTTTTGAGGATAATCTGCACTCGTAAAATGAACTGATTTATTTCCTCCTGGGCAGAAGATGGAAGAGGAGAACCCAACTAATTCACAACTACTTTGCTTCACCATGTCCCATTTTTGTCATCAAAACATGACCTTTAACTTCCATGCTGTGAATCTGAATACCATTCACAGGAATTTGAAACAGTGTTCCTCATTGTCTTACATAGTCCTCTTTGTAATTAGGGAAATGTGTTTTCTGGGAGTTTTAAAATTCCAGTCTATAGTCTAGTTAATCTTTTTATCCCTGTAGATAAATAGAAAAAAATGTATCAAACATTGTTTTTATTTTTACTAGCCCACATCCTCATCCAGAGGTTGTGCTGTTGACAGTAATAAGGAAATCAGGTTCTTTCCTAAACACTTGACAAGTTACTTGTTCCTGGTGACTATGGAAATAAATAGCTCTTATTTTAAGGCTGGATTATACTATTCCCGTTCTTAAAGTAAAATTGGATAGAATATCACATCAAACTACTTGTCAATAAAGAAGGACATATCATCTTGTCTCCTTATTTTGTGAGTTTAAAATATGTACACACTGTCAAGCATACTTCATTCTTCTCATTTCAATGACTTTGAAAATTCACTTAGTTTACTTTCATGTTTTTCATTTAAAAAAATGTCCTCTTGTTTTGTTGTAAATTTTCTTGAGTAGCGCAATCCATTCTCAGCGCCTGCCATTCTAGACACACAGCTATTCTGTTGGGTATTGTGCTGGGTTCTTAGGAAGAAGAACATGTAACTATCAAAAGGTGTGACGAACCCTCTTCCTGGAACACAGGGAGCAGGGGACAACTTGCAGAAAGCAGGTGAAGGATACAGATGAGCTGGTGCTTGAAAGACGAGACTTTCCCAGGCAGATAAAGCGTGCAGGTGAGGGAAGCCGTAGGAGGAAAAGCACAGAGGAGTAATTCTTTCCATGTGTAAGTGTGTGTGTTTGTGATCACATCATCACCAGCTCTACGACACTGTTAAGGCAGTTCTGAATGAGATCGCATGCCTGCTGAGCTGTGCGGTCTTCATTCTTCAGGAAACAGAGGTATCAGCAGTTTTTAAAGCAAGGCAATGTCATGTTCTGGTCTGCTTTTGAGCCATCACTCTGGAGTAGAATAGAGAACTGGGAGAAGTGGGGCGAGATAAGAGGCTATTTATTGTAATCCTTCAAGTGAAACATTTTAGATTTAGAGGCAATTATTTGGCACTTTTATCCCCATAGTGAAAAACCACTTTCTAAAAAATGTTATTATTCAGAGAGAGGAATTTCAAATTATAGGTAAAGATGTCAGTGAATTTTAGGAACTATTCTGCCTACTATAAAATTGAGATTATGTATCTTTATGGTATCTTCCATAGGAATTGTGGTACTGGAGAAGACTCTTGTAAGTCTCTTGGACTGCAAGGAGATCAAATCAGTCAGTCCTAAAGGAAATCAACCCTGAATTTCATTTGAAGGACTGATGCTGAAGCTCCAATACTTCGGCCACCTAGTGCGAAGAGCCAAATCACTGGAAAAGATCCTGATGATGGGAAAGATTGAAGGCAAAAGGAGAAGAGGGCGGCAGAGGATGAGATGATTAGATAGAATCACCGACTCAATGGACATGAATTTGAGCCAACTCTGGGAGATAGTGGAGGACAGAAGAGCTTGGCGTGCTGCAGTCCATGGGGTCACAAAGAGTCAGACAGAATGACAGAACACCACCACCAAGCAATAAAGAGACAACGGCGGCTGCCGTTTCTCGGGTGCCTACAGTGTACCAGGCAAGGTGCAAAATACTCAGCTCACATCAACTCCTTTTATCCTTTTGTGACAGGATGCGAAACGTGACTTTTCCTGTTTCTCCATGTGCTTGGCAGATGCTTCAAAGCTAGAGAACAATAAAAGCCAGGCTATCTCTGCAGAACAAGTTCCACCAGCATAACGCGTCAACCACCTCCAAGCTACACAAGGGAAAAAAATCCACTAAGACTTTTTAGGAGACAGTATTCCTTTAGAGACCACTGTGCCCACCTCCCAAAGCTCCACATCCAAGCTGGACTCTACATGGAAATAGCAGAGGCCGGCTCCATTCTTTCTCAACACTGGGTTGTGACACTTTTCTTTAGTGCTGTTCTTCCTGCCTCTGGATGGATTTCTGAGTCACAGCATTCCTCTTCCTTTTCAGATATTACACAGACCGAGAGCAAAATGACAGCCACACACTTAACTCACAGCGTTTCCCCTCCCCAGTTCTGTCCCCTCTGCTCCGTGCCCCCTACTCACCATGCCCATTCGGGATTCAAGGGAAGAACCAGAAGAGTTGAGGGGCCATACGTGTTGGATCTGAGTCGGACAGTTATAATCTGTCCCCTTAAGTGTGGCACATGGCCAAACACTGACTGCTTATCCCCAGGAGCCTTTTTGTGGGGGTCTTGAAAACCCCACTGGGCACAACCAACTCTCATTCCATGCATGGCCCCTCTGACTGCTACCCACCTGACTCCCAGCAGGTCAGGACCGCTGCCATCTGCCCGCTTCATCCCAGGTGGTCTTCTCAGGCAGAGATATGAGCTCCCAACTACCTCTTCACTGATCCCAGTAAGTGTGAAGCTTGGCAAGAGCTGGAAAAAAAACCTGGAAAACACCTGTCAAGGCCCAGGGTGACAGACCTGCTATATATATATCACAGCTGATCTCTGGTGCCACCTACTGGAATAAAGTGGTACTTCACTGTCTTAAAAGTTCAGCTTTCACTGCTGTCTTCAGATCCAGCTGTTATTGGTGAAAGGAGTGGCGTTTTAGTGTGTGTTTATATTTGTTACTAATATAAACACACCTTGTATTAATAACAGTTTAGTTAGGTTAACTCTAGAATGTGTCCATCTGAGTGCTATAGGAAAGTGAGGAATTGACTTGCAATAATCTCCTCAGGTTACACCAGTGAGATTTACTACTTGCATTGTTAGAAATTAATTCCTGTTACACATCATCCAGGACACAGGACTTGCAATGGCTCCTGTCAGACCACCTGCCGGGGCATTAGGGTGTTTATGTGGCATGACCGGGGGTCCTCTGGCTCCACCCACCTGGTCGGAGACCTGGAGGCTGTCGCATCTCTTACATCCGTGGTCGTCTTCTCCTGTGCGAAGCTTACCTTGGCTTCACTTTGCACAGCAGCACGACAGCCTTTTTTACAAAACTTCTTTATTCGCTGTTATCCTTCCACTTGTCAGTAGGTGTCAGCAAATCTCAGGGAGTAAAATGCACCGTCAGCTATGGCCTTTTGTCTCTAAACTGGGGATCAAAGTGCCTATATCAGAGTTTGCTAAGGCTTCCTTGAAACAGGTGGAGTGTCATTCTTCAGAAATCCCTTTGGGTTCGAAATACCGGGTACGTCTTTCGGGAGCTCTGTCCCTTCTGGTTCTTCAGTTGCGTACACTTTCCAGGCCACGGCTTACTCAGCTGTGAAAATGAGAACAAAGCCTTAACCTGCCTTTCAGGATGAAGTACCACAGGATGCGTGAGCTCCTTTTTAAAGTCAACTGTAGGGAATTCTCTGGCTGTCCAGTGGTTAGGACTCTGAGCTTCCACTGCAGGGGCCTGGGTTCAATCCCAGGTTGGGAAACTAAGACTCCACAAGCCTCACAGAGCAGCCAAAACAAACACACAAATAAAGTTAACTGTGGAACCCTCTGGGCTTCCCAGGTGGCACTAGTGGTAAAGAACCTGCCTGCCAATGCAGGAGACATGGGAGATGCAGGTTCGATCCCTGGGTCAGGAAGATCCCCGGAGGCGGGAATGGCAGCCCACTCCAGCATCTTGTCTAGAAAACCTCATGGACAGAAGAGCCTGGTGGGCTACAGTCCATGGGGTCGTAAAGCATCAGACATGACTGAAGCTTCTAACACACTCCTGCACACCCGTGGCACCCTCTAGAAGTAGGGCATTAGTAAAACATTTTTGGTGAGAAACTTGATTCAAATTTTCATCCAGCCTGGGGCCAGTGAGTTCTCATGATGGTATCCAGTTCTATTGGAGTCTGAGTCAAAGGGGGGGTTTAATAGTTTCTTGTAGCTGCCGTAACAAATGAGCAAGTAAATTTACTTACACAGTTTGGAAACTGGAGGTCTGAAATAGTTTCCATTTGAAAATTCAGGGAGAATTCATTCCTTGCTTCTTTCTGACTTGGGAGGGGTGGGTTTGTGGTAGAGCCTGAGAAATTACGCGTTTCTAACAATCTCCCAGGTGATGCTGTTGGCCCACGGACCACACTTTGAGCAGCAGGTGTAAAGCACTTGGGCTTTTGTTTTTTTGCACAAGAAAAAATGGATTACAATCATTTCGCTTCTAATGAATATTCAGTTCACAAATATCAAATTTATGCCTTGCTGCCTTGTCTGCCTGCCTTTCGGAAGACACTGTAAGTTTTCTTTTCAATACTGAATCATGGTATAATCTTTCTGAAGACATTTTACACGGCAATTAAACCTGGCACATGTAGTACCAACAACGCACATAATCGCGCTGAAGTGATGACAACTGCAATGGCTGTGAGCACGTTTGCACATGCAGGCAGTGACAGCTAGGTCACGTTGATGCCTGCAGGCCAGCGATTGTAAGACTGTATAGGATATATGCCAATTTCAGAGGGCTCCGAGATGTCAAAATGTGAAAAAATGTGCATCTTAGAATCAGCGCCAAATGGAAACTATTCTTTTTGTTTCTTTCTTTTCTACTCCTTCTTTGACATTTCCATCAGTGATTGATTTCACAGAATCTCTGCGGTCAATTGGTTTTGCTTTCAGGGGGTGAGTTCTCTACCCCATCCAGACCCACCTAAGGTTCTACACAAGTGGTCAGGGCAGTGCCACCCCGTGACCTTGTCTGAGGGTCTCTGTCACCTTCCAGCCCGGCCACTCATTCTTTCCTCGGACGCCTCTGGGGGTCCATGAGTCTTCATCCCTCCTGGATACCTTCTTGGCATGGCCCTACTTTCTCTGAGCTTGAAAGACCGGTGTGCTGCTGACAGGCTAGTAATGCACTGAGCTTCACACAAGATAGATGCTTGGAAAATGTCTATGGAACGCTGTAGAGTGATAAGCCCTGTCTGATCTGTGATGCCTGAACTTCTTGAGTTATGGAGGATTCGTTTTATCACAGGAGATTATGGACTGTGTTAGTCAGCTTGAGGTGAGGTGGGGGTGGCGATTTCCATTTGTGAGCAGTTATGCTAGGAATTTTTCTCACAAATTCACATGTTATCCACCCCTGACCTAGAATGGAATAGCATCAGAAAGAAGGGACAGGGTAAGTAAACATGTGATGAATTTAATCTCTAGATCCACATTTCCCTCAAATATTTTCCGTGCAAAAACATTTGCGTTTCCAAGGATGAATAGGTGTGCCAAAAAATGACTTCCCCGACCATGTGAAATAAACACACACCTCCACTTACCTCCTACTGACCTCAACTATAAAACTTGGACAGAGTACAAATCAAATACATTTGGGAAATTCGGGGATAAACCAAGTTAATTAAATAGGTTTCTTTACCGCACAAACCTGGAGCATCTTTTTTTTAACCTAAATATTTGGCAAACTAGAATCAAAAAGGTATTTGAGGGAAAAAGAGGATGACTTCATACTGACAGATGATGCACTGGTCAGGATAACAGTCATGATTTCTATATATTTTGAAACCTGGGTCATCTTTATTAAAGGTGGTAAAACTTTAAAAGGGGCCCCTTTGTACTTAGTGTTTTGCAAACTATTTGATTATGATTTTTTTTTCCTCAAGGAATATCTCAAGAGATGTGTTGCCTGTTTCCATGTTCCTTACATTCCCTCTTGTGCATTAAATGGATAAGACACCACACAAAGCTTACCTTGAAATCATATTTTAAAGGCAACTGTTACATTTTGGGGAAAACAACCTGTCAAGTCATGTGACTTTAGCTTGGCTATCAGATGGAAGGCTATATACGTGGTCACTTCTTATAGTTTCTTATTATACCAGGCCTGCTTTTTTCCCCTCCTCTTGAATGATTAATGTAGCAATAATTAAAGTAGTAATACAATAAGATTAACTTTTCTTCCCTAAAACTCAGTAAGTTTGATTCACCAAGAGGGCAAAGGCAATAAAAGGAATAAAGCAGCTTATAATTGTACAGAGTTGTGTAGATGCATTTAGCCCTGCTGGAAAGTGGATGTTGAGCAGATTGGTAACTTTGAGATATTTCTCTAATGCTGTACTGGGGATGCCGAAAGAAGAAAAAACCAACAAAGCTTTGTTAGAAAACATGCTGAGAAAAAAGATCAACACTTTGAAGATCACATTTGCTCAGGTATAGACTTTGCTTTCAACACTGCTCCAGGAAGTATTAAGTATATTAGATTTTTTGCAATGTAACAGATTATCCCAAACACAGAGGTGACTAAAACATAGCATATACTGTGTGCAGTATATAGTATATAGCTCTTAACTTGTCACCGTCTTCCTGTTAGTGGTAATTTATGACTCTCATCCCCATCTCCCTATGCTGGAGAGTCCACCAGGCTCTGCCCGGGTCTCTCCCTTCCTATACTACAGAGCAGAAACTCTCTCAAGGCAGCAAGCTGGAGAAAGAGTATGGCTCATCTAATTTTTCCTTATTCTTCAGAGATCACTGTCTTCCGCTGTCTGATGACCAGTGTCTCAAAAACTGTTGGGTCATACAGTTTGCTGATTTTGTTTGTGTGTCTGTTTGTTTCAGGCAGTAGACAAATCTGACGTCGTTTTTCCACTTTAAGCAGAAGCAAAATCCCTCAACTGGTGCCTCTTTAAAATGAATAAGACCTGAGTTTGATCCCTGGGTTGGGAAGATCCCCTGGAGAAAGGAAGGCTACCCACTCCAGTATTCTGGCCTGGAGAATTCCATGGACTGTATAGTCCATGGGGTCACAAAGAGTCGGGCAAGACTGAGCGACTTCACTTTCACTGAGTTATCACACAACGTTTCACTGATGAGGAAAGTGAGACATATCGAGGTTAAAGGTCACAGAGCCAGTCCATGCCCTAATCACGATGCCACTTCCTGTTCTCACAAGAGAAATTTTAGTGAAATCTTTCTAATATAGCCCAATACTTGGCTCTCGTTATATATATAAATGCTGCTGCTGCTGCTAAGTCGCTTCAGTTGTGTCCGACTCTGTGTGACCCCATAGATGGCAGCCCACCAGGCTCCCCTGTCCCTGGGATTCTCCAGGCAAGAACACTGGAGTGGGTTGCCATTTCCTTCTCCAATGCATGAAAGTGAAAAGTGAAAGGGAAGTTGCTCAGTCGTGTCTGACTCTTCACAACCCCATGGACTGCAGCCTACCAGGCTCCTCCATCCATGGGATTGTCCAGGCAAGAGTACTGGAGTGGGGTGCCATTGCCTTCTCCATAGGAGTCAGATCACAATTATGTTAATCTCTGTGTCTAGTTCCTACTGTTGCAAGCAATTATGGTCAATGAGCTCAGTTTGTGAGCTGGAATTTATTAAATCTAGCCACTTAAATACTCCTTTGTTTTAGGAAACTGCCTCTAACATTTTTGACTAAAACTATTTACTTTAAAAATATCCTAATAAGATACAAAAAGGCTTTTCATCTTTATTTTCCTTTGATAGAACAGAAAAGCAAAACATGCCTGGAGTCAGATTTTTGGCCTATCTATTAGATAACAAGGACTCTGTGAAGTTCTTCAAAAATATTTCAAAGAATGTTTTCTGAAGAAACATGCCCAGCTCCAGCTCAGAGCAGTAAAGGAACTGTGGAGGCCTTGAGAGAGAGAAATCTTGTGTCCTGGACAGTTGGTGGCACAGGTAGCTGGAGGAAGACAATTAGAGCAGGAAATTAAACATACCTGAGATCTCTTTATATTTACTTTTCATACGCTTATTTAGACACCTATAAAATGCAGATATGTCCAGTGGATTTATAACTAGCTTTAGGCAAGGTTCTGAAGTGTACTTTGGAGAAGGCACCCCACTCCAGTACTCTTGCCTGGCAGATCCCATGGATGGAGGAGCCTGGTAGGCTGCAGTCCATGCGGTCGCTGAGTCGGACACGACTGAGCGACTTCACTTTCACTTTCCACTTTCATGCATTGGAAAAGGAAATGGCAAGCCACTCCAGTGTTCTTGCCTGGAGAATCCCAGGGACAGGGGAGCCTGGTGGGCTGCCATCTATGGGGTCACACAGAGTCGGACATGACTGAAGCGACAGCAGCAGCAGCAGCAGCAGCAGCAGCACCTAACAGGGTCTTGAAGGCACTTGCTTTTCCTGAGAGTTTATGACTCTCTGGTCCCCAAGCTCAGCCTTCTAAGGCTCAAGACCTCATGCTGGCCCGGGTTCCTGGAACCTCCCACTTCTTCATTGGTATGTGACCCCATTTTCAGCATGCCTCCCACCCTCATCTCCCATCCAAGACTGTTTTTCTGTTTGTCCCTGTTTGGAGAACACACCTTGAGTGTTCTCCTGGTGAGGCTGAGATTTTGCTTGCTGCTTGGATTTGGGGAGGCCATCTGGGGACCAAACTAACACCTGATTTTCTGCTTTAGCTCTGTCTTCAAGAGGTATCTGGTGTTACCAGCTTCTGAGTTTGGGGAGGGTTCTACAAAGTAAGACAGGATTTTCACGGCTATGAATTTTCATTTGCTCTCGGGCTTCCAAAAGTTCTTGTTCTTGTCTCCTCTCTCATTGTCCTTTGCTTTTATGTCTTTGAAAATCTTTGTACTGTTACTTTGCGGGGCTTCAGAAGAGGTGGAACCACGAAGGTGCGCTCAGTGCTTGATATTCACCCAAAATCCTGGTTTGATAATTTTTTGAACTCAACTGTCCGGCATTTTGATTTTGAAAAAAGGCTCCAGGACCTAAAGAAGAAGTGATACTTGTGCCAACATTTATAACTGTTTACTTTTGTTGATATTTATGTGCTTATTCACCCTTTCTTCTAGATTGGCCTGGTAAGTTTTGTTTCCTGTGCTTAGAGATGGATTAACATACTGGGTTTTTAAAATATTTTCAAGGTACGGTACCATTGGCTGAATTATCTTCTAGATTCCTTAGGAATCTATTACTGTGGGAGGAAATGTAGGAAAATCATGTTTTTGATGCTCCTCTAAATCCACTCACTATATTAGTCATTTATGACAACATGGATGGAATTTGAGGGCGTTATGCTGAGTGAGATAAGTCAGAGAGAAAGACAAATACTGTATGATATCACTTATAAGTGGCATCTAAAAAGAGCTGAACTTTAAAAAACAGCGAATAGAGTGGAGGTTACCAGGTGCTGGGAGGTAAGTGATTTAGAGAGATGTCATTTAAGGAAACAAACTTGCAGCCAGTCAATAAATAAGTGTTGGAGATCTAACACACAGCACAGAGATTAAAATCGACAGTACTGTATTATAACCTTCAAAGTTGCTTAGAGACTGGATCTTAATTATTCCCACCACAAAAAAGGAATGGTAATTATGTGACGTGGCGGAGGTTTAGCTAATAATATGGTGGTAAACATTCTGCAATATTCGTAAATGTATCAAGTCCACGTGTTGTACAGTTTATGGCTGCATAATGTTATATTAATTATATCTCTGTAATAACACTAAGAGAAAAAGATTAGGATAGACAATCTGAAAGTGAAAGTCGCTCAGTCGTGTGCAACTCTTTGTGACCCCATGGGTTGTATAGTCCTCCAGGCCTGTATTCAGTCTTTCAGATCTGAATTCTCCAGGACAGAGTGCTGGAGTGGGTAGCCTTTTCTTTCTCCAGGGGATCTTCCCAACCCAGGAATCGAACCAAGGTCTCTTGCATTGCGAGCGGCTTCTTTACCATCTGAGCTACCAGGGAAGCCTGAGACAATCTGGACATGCTGATAATAACTCTCCCCAGTTCTCCAATAACAGGAATAGTCAGTGAGAGCTATCTTTGCTTTTTTTTTTTTTTTTGCAGTCTAGGTGGCCACAAATGAGTGCAATTGAAGGATCACTCCAACTGGAGCACTAAAGAACCCATCACCAGAGCTTTCCCAAGAGTATTCATAAGGAAATACACAGGTTATAACTTTGACCAAATAAAATCAGAAGTGTCCAGCAGCATGAGAACCATCTGTGTTCCTACAGTCACATTAACACATGCAGCAAGTCAGTGTTCCCGTTTCTAAAGGCCAGGATATGGAACATTTTTGTCTGGAACGTTGTCCTTTCAGGTGTGAGATCTTCTGGTGTTTCTACAGAGCAAGCAACATTCCACAACTTGAAAGTTTCTGACATAACCTTTTAGGGTCAAGCAGACACTCCCAGCTGATGTGCATTCCAGTAGACTGAAGTCAAGTTGTCCTTTTCCCTGGGCACAACCAGGAGAACAATTCCAGGCAACCAAGGCACAGCAAGTGTGACCTAGTTCTCCTTTTCTCCTTGGAGGAAAAGAAAAAGAAAAAAAAGAATTGAATCTGGGCCAGTTAATAATGCAGTCCACTGGTTTTTGCCCAAGATACTGAATCTGAGAGTTACAGTTATTTCCAAAAGATGATCTGTGCCTGGAGGAAATGCATAACCTTTCTCCCAGTTTGTCTTTTAGGGCTCAATTACCTTGGAGTCACCTCTTTTTACCAGCAGCAACACCCCCAAATTAGTCTCCATTCACAAAGTTTCTCTGATGATGCCTCCCTGGGAAAACTTAAAAGCCTATTTAACTAAAGGAGAGCCTGCTGCCAAGAAGTCAGCCTGGGAGAATGGCAGTAATTAAATGATGATAATATTTAGGATCCTGGAGGTATAACAAAGGCCCCTTTCTTTGTCTCAGGTGGGGACACGTTAACACATTGCCTCTGTCTGGGAAAGGATGTAGGCCAAAGAGGAACGAAACCATTGTGGGGGTGTGAGAAAGAGGAACTGGGGAGAGCCTTGTGGCAAGGGAGGGGTGGCGACTCCTGAGCACTGGGGGAGAGACTGAAGCTAGGAGGGAAGGAAGTTTAATCTTAATATTCATCAGAGATGGGCCCCGTGGCATTTCAGCCTAAGATATATTAAACAGGTGAGAGATGAAACAAAGCATGTTTTCTGTTCCGTGGTCGATGGTCTGTGGCAGGCAGGAAAGGGAGGGAGGCAGGGTTGGGGAGGAAGGTAAGGCAAAGAAAAAGATGAACTATCGCCATCAGAAAGGTTTATTTGAGTGAATCTTGCACGGTACACTTGGCTGGAGATGTGAAGATGCTAAAGCTCTTGGCAGAGCCTCACGTCACAGTCTCACAGCGGTGGGGAGATGGAAATTTGAGTCTAATAATCAGCCTTTCCGCTCTTCAGTTGTGTGATCTCCTGCACATCACTGAACAATCAACGGTACCTCCCTCGGGAAGGGGAGCCGGCTCAGCCTCCAGCCCACCAGCCCACCAGCCAGACACACTGACAGATGGACACCTGAGCGCCTGGCGCTATCTGTGAGCACCAGGGTGGACTTGTCTCTTGAGTCGGGTGGTCCAGAGGTCAATCTGATGGATGCATCCTGTTAATCTAATACATAAGTAAATCCGTGCCACTTCTTTCAGCGAAAGCAATTTCATCTTTTCAGCCCACAAAGATAAAGAAAAATGCACAGCTCAGGGCTCAGGGCCAGGGTTCCACACGTGTGGGAAGGGGCCTGAGTTTCTCATTCATCTCTGCCAGAATCTGACAGATTCCATCCAGGAAGCCGGAATCAGCCTCAATCTCAGATCCACCTATTCCTTGCCCCTCCACTCCCCTCTGCCCCACCCTTCTCCCCTTCTCTCTGGTGGGGTTTAACTGTGGCTAAGCAATCTGAACCTTAGAGGGCCACGGTGCAAAGACCAGGTTGCTGTTTGCAGTGTTTGTCAAGATGCCCTGTTTTGCAGTTAAGAGTGTGAAGGGCAGTGGGAGGAAAAAGAAGAAGAGGAATTTAGCCAGAGGGTCTTCTCATTATATCAAAGCAAGTCTGACCTGGGATCCCACATTGTTTACTTCTTAAATGAACACAGAAGAAAGAAGCCTGAAATTCCCCAGGGATGGACAAGGGGAGGGCTGGGAAGGTATACAGAAAGAACAGACAGGAACTCTTCTTTATGCTTCCATTATTGCTGTTTTTTCTGTTTGTAAATATAACACACATTCAGTATAGAAAGCTTAGAAAACACACAAAGGAGTCTAAAGAGGGAAATTAAAACATTCACAATACTAAAACTCAAGGGTAAACACCATTAACCTTTTGGAGAAGTTTATCATTTTAGTATACTTTTTCTTTTAATAATCATTACATATTTAATGGCCTACTGTTTTCTTTTAAATTGTTTTATGGGCATTTCCCAAAGACATCACAAAATCTCTAAAAATTGATTTTAAATTAGTTGATTCATAATTGTTTATAGGGATAAAATACAAGATTTTTAAAAGCATTTCGTAATGTTAGCACTCAGGTTTTTATTTTTCTTGTTATGACAGAAAAGCTCCAGTAAACACACACACACACATATAGTAGAATATTACAGAATGTATGAATATACAAATAGAATAAAACAGAATTCTTTTCTAGAAGTGTGTTCATGAGAGTAGAATCATAAAATTAAACTCCCTAGCTGTGGATATTCTGTGAAGAACAGTCTCACCATTACACATAGGGGGCTCCAACATCTCAGGTTTGCAACAGATGGCAGCTCATACACCGGAGGTCTTCCCTGGCTCACTTGAGTGCAAGTGTGTGTGTGTGTGTGTGTGTGTGAATGTGCACACAAGCACATGTTAGTGAGTGCACACACACATGTGTGAGGATTCTAGGAGGGGAGAGGGTGCACCTAAGCTGTTTCAGGAGGACTCCTAATTCAGTACGACTGTGTTTTTACAAATACCATGTGAAGAGATTAACACACACACATACACGCACACAAACACACAGAGAACTCCCTATGAACTGGTGTTGTGTTGCCACAAGCCAAGAAACTACCAGAAGCCAGGAGAGGGGCCTGGAACAGCCCTTTCCCTAGCACCATGAGAGGGAGCAGGCCCTGCTGACACCCTGATCTTGGATTTCTAGCCTCCAGACCTGTGAGAGGATACATTTCTGCTTTTAAGCCACTCCGTCTGTGATCCTCTGTTAGGGCAGCCCCAGGACTGCGCTAGTGGTAAAGAACCCACCTGCCAATGCAGGAAACACAAAAGACACAGGTTTGATCCCTGGGTCGGGAAGATCCCCTGGAGGAGGGCATAGCAACTCACTCCAGTGTTCTTACCTGGAGAATCCCATGGACTGAGGAACCTGGTAGGATACAGTCCATGGGGTTGCAAAGAGTCAGACACAACTGAAGTGACTTAGCAAGCACAGGACGCTAATGCACTCACCTTCCCCCAGAAGCTCAGAAGCCTGCTAACCTCGGAAGACTCCCGGCCTCTTCACAGCTCTGCTTTCTACAGAAAGACCAACCAAAGTCAGGCCTGATGTAGAGACAGGGAGACTGTGTCTCGGAGAGATGAAATGATTCATTTGAAATTGCTTTCTTATAAAATTCTTTAGAAGAACAAAGCCAAGAAAAGTTAACTCTGCCAACATGCTAACTGTCTGCCAGCAGCTTACCTCATATGCAAGGCTCCTGACCCACCTTAAGGCTGGCCTTGGGGAGGCCCTGTGCTCAGGGGTGGAATGGCCACAAATAAGTAGCAGGTCAGAGGTATCGAAGAGTAACACCAAGCCAAGTCTTGCTAGAACATAGAAGGACCCATTTGGGCCACTAAAACCTGACAATACAGAAGGGTGTATATACCTAAAATATATATGTTCATGCCATAAAGTGCCAAAGAATGCCATGAATTAAAAAAAAAAAAGTATTTTTCATCTTGAAGGTGGAACTTCCCAGGCTCCCAAATTCTTCATCAAGCATCTGGATCAGAACCATGTTTTAAGTGCCCAGTCATGAGGGATTAAACATAGAAGATTCTAAAAGAAAGCTGCAAGGAAAGGAGGAACAAGCAGGCTCTGGGGTCAAGGCATGCAGTTGGAGTTTGAGCTCCGTTCTCACTAGAGGACTGACATTAGGTGTGACGCCTTAACATTTCTGAGTCTCATCTATAAACAGGACAACCAACACCACCAGTTCCAGAGGATCTGAAAGGAGTGATGTAGGTGGAAGTGGTTTATAAAGGGCAAAGTCGCTAGGCAGCACAAGCAGTTGGGTCTTAGCTGTGCAAGAAGGACAGTTCAGAATTCCAAGGCAGCACCATACCTGGGAGTATCCTGGCACTGACTGCTGAGTGCACACTGATCTCCGACTTGGAGAAGTGAACTATGGAAAGGATTTCTGGAGTTAAAAACTGAAATTTTTTGCAAATGTGTGCCTGTTCACTTTTTGGGGAGAGAACTCATGGGTACGAGTCTGTGACCATCTTCATCTTTCCTCCCGAAGGTTTCTTAGGAAAGGGTGTGCAGGGTAGGATGGGGCACTCAGACAGAACAGTAGGGAGGAAAGGAGCTGCGGCACCTTGAAAGAAGTACACAAACAAGTCTGGAGACCTGTATTCATCAAATCAAATGGTCAATAATCCCTCTTCTAGCCTTCTCCACCTTACCTAACACCCTACCGTACTTACCCTTCTCCCCAGCAGGCCACGCTTCTGTGACTCTTTTTCATCCCCTGAAGGCTTAGCCTGTGTCTTTCGGGGAGGAAGGGGAGGTGACAGTAGTGTCACGTGTTTAATGGAGTGTCATTTGTGTCCATGTCCCCCTCCCCTTATACTAGAGCCAGCTGTCCTCTGATACCCGCAAGAGGCTGTGGTAGCAGAGGGCGCTGTGAGGGAGTCACACTGCCACTGCCCTGTCCCGTTCCCCCAGGAAGATACGTGAGAGCAAAGAGTGGCTCCTGCTGAGCTTTGGGTGTTTGTCAGGAGGATGTAGGCTGGAGGTGGAGCGAGCAGGGGAAGGAGGAGGGAAGGAAGGTGAGAGGGCTGTGACTCACTCCAAAAGAATTGCGGTTTCTCAGGGTCTGGGAAAGCAAACGCAAATGACCTCAAATTTAGCTAATAGAGAACATCGATTTCCTTTGTGCAGCACAGCCAAGTACGTTTAACTTCTACTTAAATATTGCTAGCAAGAATGCTTCCGCTCTTATGTTCAAATTCCTTTTTAGGTCACCTTTAAAATTTCCTAGCTGTCCCTTTGAGGAGCTGCATTCAGTGCTGATGTCTCAATCAGGCAAGACATGTGACTGTTAATTATGCGGCCAATATGCGCTTGTTCCTTCCTTTTTCAAAGAGTAGAGAGAAACAAGGCAGACATTCATTCTATAGAGCTATTTTATTGTGCTGTGTTTATAGAATTGCTGTATACATATGATCCCATCTCTGGCAGTCTGCCTCTGGGCTTACCTGTCCACCAACCACTCAGCCAAGCCCAAGGATGGTATTTATCAGGAGTGGGAAAGCAGCAGCTTAATAACAGCCACAAGAAGAGCAAAAAGAAAGTGGATTCTTTTTTGCTGGCTCCCATGGCAGCACTACATTATAATTATAATTTCATATTGTCTCTATATTCCTTTAATCTGACTTTAGGTGACAGTCCTAAAGCAAATGATGCTTTTACTTTCATTTGCCTAATGTTAAAATGTATACAGAATTTGTGAGCTGACAATTATTAGGAACTAAAGAATATTTTACTCTCTAAACTAATTATCACTGTCGTATTTAGTCTCACAATAGGAAAACCCTGACATCCCTCCTCCATGAGGCTGTCTAGGAAACACATCTCAACTACTGGAGAAATTCTCATGCCATGGGTGTTTCTGGCTTCCTGCTATTTTCTCCCTTGGGTTACCCTCCCCCTCCACCCTAATGAATATTCAGCCTGCATCCTTCATCCAGGAATTTGAATAGGATGCTTCCTGTTTTTCCTATTAAAGAGTAACTGTTATCCTGGGTAAAGGGGATTGTTTGGTAAGACCTTGCAGCCGGGAATTCCTGTTTATTTTTCATTCTGACTCTAGTTCTGGGGACAACATATATCCCATAGTTTCAAAAAAGGCCCAGTGCTCTGCTAGCCCTGACTTTAAATGTAACCTGCCTACCTCTTTCATCTCACTGTGAGAAATCCAAAGTCAAGGACAAAGTCTTATTTAAATGGTCTTTTCTGGTGCCCCACATAGTACCCAGAACAGAGCAGAAGCTCAATAAAATTTGTTGAATGGGTGAAAAGTCATAGTGATTATAAGTTCCAGACAGAAGTGGTCATAATCATCCATTGTCCTCAGGCTAGAAAAGGACAAAGAGAGATGAAGATTCATTTATGCCCATTGTCTGTACTTTTTGGAGAACTGATGATTACCTAGGCATGTTGCAGCATGAACCCGTAGATCCTGGACTTGGATTTTCATCTTCTGTCTTTCCCAATGGTAGATTTCCCCCCGTCTCTCTCAAGTGCTTAGTAGCTGCCACAGATTTGCCTGGTTACAGGGGCTCCACGGATCATGGATGCTGTTCCTTGTTTGGTGTATACTTCAGAAGTATACACCAAAGGATGTTTTTGTGAATATTCAGTGGTTGTTACCTGGCTAAACTGAGATGTTCTGGAAGAACTAATTTATAGGAAGGTGATGGTCTTGTCACTTAACAGAGAATTATGAGCAAAGGCATGTTTGAAAACATGATTCTACCAAAGCCATTTATAAATATGCTGACATTTGCCATTTAAATCCTGTAGATTCTTGATCTATGACTTGGACTACGCAGGTGAGCCATGAAGAAATGTCAGGGAACCTCTTCACAATTAAAAGGAGATTCGTGAGTTCCTTTCCTGAAGACTTTATGGATGATGTTTTGCATTTTCCATGTGGGGGGAAAGATAGAAACACCTTCGTATTTCCTTCATTTTTAAAGGCTGCAAATGTACTTAACAAACATCATTTCATAAATCCTTAAACCAAGCCTGGGAAATAGTAGATATGCTTAACATCTTCTAAAATCTCTCAATAGCTTCCTCTCTCTCAAGGGATTAATTCTTCCACAGCAGTCTCTGATTGTACCCTCTGAATTCTTTCTCAAGCACTGACCTCCAGTTACACTAAACTTCAGGCCTCACAGACATTTTCTGCTCTCAACCCTTTGTGTCCATTGCTCTTCCTTCTAGAAATACTCTTCCCTCCTCCCTCCTCTCCCACTTTTAGTTCTTCAAGTTGAGAAATTTGAATGCTGCTTCCTGGAGATGGGTTTCCCAACTCCTGCTCTAGGTTGAGTCCCTTGCTATTTGTTGTCTTATGGAGGGAGCTCCAAAAAGAAATTAAGAGCCTAAGGTGCACACATTTTCAGAGTAATAACAATGTTTTAGAAGTTATTTTAGAAGTACATAGGAAATACTTGAGCTCAGGATTGTCCTTTTTGTGATAACCCATGTCCTTCTATTTGCAAATTTGAAATGAGGTCCTGTCAACATTTGCTGCCAAAATTGCATTTTAGAGGAACCAGGAAAAGCCTGTCAAACATCTTGACTTGTAGTCTGGAGAGTTTTACTTTGTCAGATTTCCTTGGTTGTCCAGGGAGCAAGTAAATCACAGTCCTTTAACATATTATCAATATTAGTAGTTGGACCAAAATTCAAATTCCATTATTAGGAATGTCCAAAGAGTATATATATATGTGTGTGTGTGCTAAGGCGTCCAGTCGAGTCCGACTCTGTGCAAGCCAGTGGGCTGTTTCCTGCCAGGCCTCTCTGTCCATGGGATTCTCAAGGCAAGAATACTAGAGTGGGTTGCCATGCCCTCCTCCAGGGGATCTTCCTGACCCAGGGATTGAACCCGTGTCTCTTGAGTCTCCTGCACTGGCAAGCAGGTTCTTTACCACTAGTGTCACCTCGGAAGCCCCAAAGAGTATATATGACTTTTCTAATTATATTAGGACATGCTGTTATTAAACATTATTTAAAATAAGTAGTTAGGGACTTCCCCGGTGGTCCAGTGGTTAAGAATATACCTGCCAATGCAGAAAACACAGGTTCAATACCTGGTCCAGGAAGATCCCATATGCTGCAGAGCAGCTAAGCCTGTGTGCCACAGCTACTGAGCCCAGACCGTATCTTGGATAACTGTGTCCAAGCTCTTCCCACACCCACATCTGCAGCCTTCACACTCCTTCCATCGTCTGTCTTACACAAGTTACTGTTGTATCACAGAAGGACACTGCTGTGGAAGGAACACATTCTAATTCTCCCTCTGTTATTTATTATTTTGTGAAGAGAATCAAGGAGGAAGCAAAGCTGGTCTGCTATTCATTCCATAGCAGCCTGACCCCTACAATCCTTTGTCTCAATTTCCCATCTATCTATTGAAGACCTTGCACTTCAGTGGAGAAGGCTTCAGCACCCTAAAGAGTTGTACTATTTTTTATATTTACCAGCAGAAAAAAAACTGGAGGAGGTATTAAGGATTTGGGCAAAAGGATTCTATTTTTTAAAAATTCTACAAAGACTATTAAAATCCATCTCATTGAAATACTTTACTTGAATACCATTAATTTTAGATGGTAAAGTTTTGTGGCTATTATAATATGATAGCTGATTCCTTTGTTAAGCTCTGTGTTTGTTTATTAAACCCTGGAAACCATTATAATAAAGTTAATAGGAAGAAGGAGGTCCCTGAACTTAGTGTACTTGGCAGTTCCTGAAAACAGCCCAGGGTTAGTAATTGATGGACCCTGGTAAAATCGGTGCAAATAGGAGGTAAGGAAGCCTCTGGAATGCTTACCCCTCCTCCTTCACTTAATTATCTACATTCAAGTCACTTCCTTAGGGCCATGTCCATTTAAGATGGATCACTGTAAGGATATTTTTATTACAGCACGTTTGAGGGCAGATTGTTTTACAGATATATAAAGGTACAATTAATTTGCCCCTAGCCCAGGGCACAGTGTATAAGTGCTTAACTAAAAGTTACTGGATTCTGATAATTTGAGAAAAATCCACAATGTTTAAACAGAATATTTGGGCCAACTTGCAGCTAAATAACTTCTTTAGAAACTGCTTCACCCTTAAGAGTATGTCTGAATATTACATGGCTTCTGAAAATAGTTAACACAAAGTTTTCACAATTAGCCATTGGTAAAATGAGGATTAGAAGATTTTTCTGCCTCACAGCATTGGCATAATGGTTAATGGAGGTAAATCTGTGTAAAGAATTTTCAAGAGTGCCTGGTATATAGCTGGTTCTCAAAAAATCTTAGGCAGCATTATTGTCATCATCAATAAATGAGCTTCTCTGTGGCTCAGAAGGTAAAGAATCTGTCTGCAATACAGGAGACTTCGGTTTGATCCCTGAGTCATGAAGATCCCCTGGAGAAGGGAATGGCAACTCACTCCAGTATTTTTGCCTGGAGAATTCCATGGTCAGAGGAGCTCAGCAGACTACAGTCCATGGGGTTGCAAAGAGGAGGGCACAACTGACTGACATTCCCTTTCATTTTTGTTTTGAATCTATGATCAGTCTAGATATATTTAGTAGTCAATATGAACTTAGATCTCAAAAAATTACCACTGTCCACTATACTCTAATGTCTTAAATATGAAGAAATAGTACCTTCCATTTTTTTCTCTTTTTTCGCTTTTTTTTCCCCTTAATTTAAGGAAACCATTTGGTTTAAATATCTGACAGGAGTCTGGCAGCAAGATCTAAAGTCAAGGATTTCTATCGTTATGGAAACAGGTTTCTTGGCCATTTTCCTAAAAAAAAAAAAAATAAATAAAAAACTAAAGCTAAACAAACAAAAAAGCCACATGCTTTATAAGCATTTAAAAATATGCATTGAAACTTAGAGGACTGATAGAATAGAAAGGATTATAAAAAAGCATGCTGTTGGTAAAATGGTACGTGAATATACAAAAATATATATAAATGAGAAATGTCTCAAATGTCTGCCTTGGGAGGCCTCCGGAAGCTGGAGGAAGCCCATTTCCTGACCTGAGGTTTCTGAAGAAGGAGCCAGGTCATTTGTCTTGTAACCTTGACCTGAGTCTCTGGCTGGCCTTCCCTCCCTCACTCCACCCCAGTGGACCAGGCAACGGGGGACTTGAATTCTATAGTTTTAGCTCAATATTTAGCCCTTCCTGTGACTACACATTTCTCATCCCTTTCTCATGCACCCACAAATGTCTGTCAGCACCCATAACACTATTGAAAGTGAAAGTCGCTCAGTCATGTCCAACTTTTTATAACCCCAGGGACTATACAATTCATGGAATTCTCCAGGCCAGAATACTGGAGTGGGTAGCCGTTCCCTTCTCTGAGGTATCTTCCCAACCCAGGGACTGAACCCAGCTTTCCCTCATTGCAGGCAGATTCTTTACCAGCTGAGTTATTAGGGAAGCCCAATTAAGGCTGTTGACCTAAAACAAAGAGACTGCCAGCTATTTCTCCAGCAAAAGTGGGCTTAATTGGTATCAACAAACAAATGCAATTCAGGGTTTGTAACCATGGCAAGCCATGTGCAAGATGCCATATAAGGAAAGAACCTGGAAAAGATTCTTGAGAGTCCCTTGGATAGCAAGGAAATCAAACCAGTCAATCCTAAAGAAAATCAGTCCTGAGTATTCATTGGAAGGACTGATGCTGAAACTGAAGCTCCAATACTTTGGCCACCTGATGTGAAGAGTCAGCTCATTGGAAAAGACCCTGATGCTGGGAAAGACTGAAGGCAAAAGGAGAAGAGGACGGCACTGGATGAGATGGTTGGAGGCATCACTGATTCAATGGATATGAGTTTGAGCAAATTCTGGAAGACACTGAAGGACAGGGAAGCCTGGTGTGCTGCAGTCCATGGAGTGGAAAAGAGTTGGACATGACTTAGTGGCTGAACATCAAAAAAAAGGGGGCAGGGAGAAAGTTGGGAGGGCTACAGTAAACACTGGAGGAATTCAAAGTTCTAAGTATAGTGGTTTCTCACTGGCTGAGATCTGCAGTCTCTCTTTTTTTTCCCCTTTGTGAGCTCAGGAGTGCTCCCCCTTCAGGTTTCTTCCTATTTGAATTGAGATTTCTGTTGATTAATTTTTACAATGTCCAATCTCCTTACAATTTCCTTCATGGTAAAGACTCTTTGTTATCTATCTTTATACTTCTATGTTTAAAACATTGCCTTGCATTTTTTTTAGTGCTCAAAATATATATTAAATGAATAAATACAATAAAGTTTAAATGAAGTGACTGTAGTGTAAGTGCCTGACCTTACACTTTTGGTTGCCAAGGCAATCATTTTGAAGACATTCATCTCGAATAAACATATTGCCAGATGCACACCACAGTTCAGTTCAGTTCAGTCACTCAGTCATGTCCGACTCTTTGCGATCCCATGAATCACAGCATGCCAGGCCTCCCTGTCTATCACCAACTCCTGGAGTTCACTCAGACTCACGTCCATCGAGTCTGTGATGCCATCCAGCCATCTCATCCTTGGTCGTCCCCTTCTCCTCCTGCCCCCAATCCCTCCCAGCATCAGGGTCTTTTCCAATGAGTCAACTCTTCACATGAGGTGGCCAAAGTACTGGAGCTTCAGCTTTAGCATCATTCCTTCCAAAGAAATCCCAGGGCTGATCTCCTTCAGAATGGACTGGTTGGATCTCCTTGCAGTCCAAGGGACTCTCAAGAGTCTCCATCAACACCACAGTTCAAAAGCATCAATTCTTCGGCGCTCAGCCTTCTTCACAGTCCAACTCTCACATCCATACATGACCACAGGAAAAACCATAGCCTTGACTAGANGACAGAGCTCCTGGTCTGCATTCCCTTCCACTGTGACCTCACTGTCACATGGGTACTTGGCCCTTGGGCATGCCATGTTCCCTCTAGGACCTGTGAGTAATAAGTCTTGTTCTTCAGAGCTCCCTGATGTTTATTGTTGAGATGTGTGCCACAATCATGACAAAATCCACAAACCAAGATAAAAACCACAATGTTGGTACAGGTTGGGGAAACATCTGTGGGGGCTACCATAAGTTGTAAGGTCCAGGCAAGTGTCTCAGGCATTCCTAACCAATAACCCCACTATTAACAAGGTGAGATTCACACAGCAATGAAATAAGTTATTTTGTAATCCAACATATGGAGAAGGCAATGGCACCCCACTCCAGTACTCTTGCCTGGAAAATCCCATGGATGGAGGAGCCTAGTGGACTACAGTCCATGGGGTCGCTAAGAGTTGGACATGACTGAGCAACTTCACTTTCACTTTTCACTTTCACGCATTGGAGAAGGAAATGGCAACCCACTCCAGTGTTCTTGCCTGGAGAATCCCAGGGACGGGGGAGCCTGGTGGGCTGCCATCTATGCGGTCGCACAGAGTCGGACACAACTGAAGTGACTTAGCAGTAGCAGCAACCCAACATAAATTAACTACTCATTAAAGAGTAGGTATGATTATGATGATAAATAACATTTTATTGCCACAGATGACATGTCTCAAAAAATGTAGTTTGGTCTTATAGGCCATATTTTTTAAAAAGCTATCAAACAATGAAGGCTTAAATATTCAGTTGAATTTCTCTTATATGTTAGTCTCTAGAATATGCTCCTGAACATAATTATTTTACAAAATAAATTTTATTTTTCTTGTTAAGAAAATGTTAGGTGTTAATTATAATTCATAAGATATAGAAAAAAATTATGCCTAGTTTTATTATCCAGAGACAACCATATCCTTATATAAGAAACTTTCAGCATCTTTTTTCTATGTGAGTCTTCTTTTTAACATAGTTGTAATTCATTCTTTGATTATTTAACAAATATTTATAAAACACTATCTACCAGAATTGTGCTCACACTATGTATACTGTGATTATATACATAATTTTGCATCCAATTTTTCATTTAATAGAGAAAACAAACATTTGCCTATATTACTAAAACCCTTTGTAAATACAATTATACTGTGTTTAACTACACCTTCTTGTCAGACACGTAGGTCTTTTTAGCATTATAATGCTGAATAACATTTTGGATGTTTAGGATGCCTTGTTTAGGAAAGAATCCAAGGTCTGGATTTACTCAGAGGAAAGCTGTGAACATTTTGAGAGTTTTGATACATTTACCAACTTGCTTTCCAAAATGATATACAAATGAACTGAATGGAGGTCCACTGATATATAGACATAGAAAAAATAAATAAAAACATATAGAAAACACATTTTCTTCACATAGAGTATAAAAATATAGTTTTAAAAGTATACCTCAATTTTAAAGCTTAAGTGATGAAACATTGAGGCAGTGGCATTCAACCAATCTTGCTTTGCAGATACTTGACATTCATTTGGAGTTGCCAGTTTGTTGGGAGGTTGTGCCGGGTTGAGGTGCCTTATTCCTAGTTCAGTGTCTCCAAAAAGCACAGAGCCTTGGTAATTTAAAAAGATGTCTCATTGGTATGTCTACAAGTGCCTAAAACTATGACAAATCTGGGACAAATCTAGCTGACTCTATGCACCCAAGAGTTTCATGTAACGAGTAAAACCAAGATTTCTTTAAAAGCTTAGCATTTCTTTCATGTTAAATATACTTTTTCATTTTTAGGTGGGGGAAGCTCTGGGCCTAAGCAAGCAGTGCAATATTATCTTGTATTGTCTTGTCTTAAAGGATATTAGCCAGGAGTTTGATTCATTTTTAGCCATGACATTCCAAGAAGTCTTTAAGTATAGGAAACTAATACTTTCTGAAAGCAATTTTAGCCAAAAAAGATACAGACTTTTGAGGCAGAAGACGTAGACATTGCAGGCATTTTCAATTCAGTTATATTTTCTTTCCTTTTTTTCTCCCACCCTGTCTCTTCTGTCTGATGTATGATATACATACAAGTAGGAAATGTAGGTGACTTTAATGATATTTCAAGATTTCCCTTACTACTAGTAAGCATAAAGCTCAGAAATTTAGTTGTGAGTAAGAAGGTAGAGTATTTACTTTACTCTTGAAGCCCTTTTCTGAGGCATTCATGTAAAGGCTGAATGTTTTTTCAAGTCCTATCAATGCAAAAATTTGTCATCACTTCACTGATTACAAGTATTATACAAATTAGGTCACAATTTCAGTCCCCATGACACTGTTAATTGTATACTGTTTCATAGTCAGACTACTCCGAATTCCACTGGATTGATGTGTGGTGTTCAGGGAGAGCGGGAGTAGGTAGACCCTGGGAAGGAAGAAGCCTGGAGGCAGAAGCATCTGTTTACCCACTAAAGCATGCCATTCATTTCACAAGGAAGCCCAGCCAAAAGAGTAATGGTAGATCACTCAATACCAATTCATCACCAGCATGGGAGGAAACAGCATTGACAGTGGAGTATTAGCACATTTATGGTATGAAAGATAGTTCATCTCAAACTCTAGTATATAAAAGCCTTATTTACAAATAAATATTTACAAATCTTATCATTAACACTATCAGCATAGGTTCCTTAGTTTCTTATCTAGCTTATTCACTTATTCATTCAATAAATATTTATGAGGGGCTCATCATGTGCCAAAGTTCATAGTTGGAAGGTTAATTCTCCTTATCTAGACAGGATATGTCATATGACACAGCCTTTAGCAAATCATAAAACCAACCTGAACTAGGAGTGACTGTGACTTGGGTATGTCAATAAATGGGGAGCAACTGCATTGATATAGTAGCAATCTATACAAGGTAACTGACTTCCTTGAAATAGATAAGGACAACTAAAATCAGACAAAGTGAAAAGGAAAGAGGGCTGGGTGTGGGAATGTATGGAAACTAATATTCCAGGGACTTTGGAGGAAAAGCCATTAAAGGTGATTTAGAATGATGATGAAAGAGGGACCACTTTTTCTCTTTAAATCAAACCAAGATTTGCCATCTTAGAAATAGATGGTGAAGCTTCTAAGAACTAGAGTGGCCAGATCAGAAATTCAACTTTCCCTGGTCTCTGTCTCTGGAAACAAGTACTTTGTCTACTGCTTTAGGGAGACTTTTCTCTTCCGATAGGACTTTGGTTCAGATATGGACATCTGATGCATTAAGTGCCATAGCATGATTGAGAGAGTTCAGTTCAGTCGCTCAGTCATGTCTGACTCTTTGTGACCCCAGGGGCTGCAGCACACCAGGCCTCCCTGTCCATCACCAACTCCCGGAGTTTACTCAAACTCATGCACGCCAGATTTCTGTTCAAGAGCAGCCTCTTTCAACCCCTCCCTACATCTATAGTAATAAACACTTATTCCTCTCCTGTAACCCAATCCACTGCATCTGAAGGAGACAGCCGACCCTCCTCATGCCACTCAGCGGGATTGGAGACTTAGAGAATCAGTGCAAGACAATGCTAATGCTCTAGCTACTGCTGTTGCTGTAATAAAGTTCTTTGTCTCTGGCCCAGGGGTCTCGTGTCTTATGTCAACATCCATGATCATAGGTGAACTTGTTAGTTTGCGGGTAGAGTAAAATTCAGACCTCTCCTGATTCTTGACAGGTTTGTTGACGTGGGTAGAATGCCAACGGAGACATGGCTTTCTGTAAGAGGAAGGAGGAGGGCCTCCCAGGCTAATGAATGGAATTTGAGGAAAGTCCATGGTGATCATGTGATCATATTGACTGCCTAAAAAAAACAAAAAAGCTATGCCTATTTCCAACTTTTAGCCTAGATGGTTCTATTCTAGATTCTTGAGTGGATTTCAGACTTAGTCACTTTCAATAATTTTTGAATAAAGAATTAAGACTAGAGTACTTCTTCCTCCAAATGCAATGTGCAGCATCTGCCCGCTGGGAATGCCTATGGATATTCCTGCAGCTGGTCCAATGGGGAGGATGGAGGCAAGCAGCTGGAGTTTAATAGCTAGAAGCTCCCCGAGAGGAGAGTCTCCCAGCTGGCTCATGGGGAAGCATCATAAACCCCCAGAAAAGTTCAAGGGATTCAAGACAAAGGGGACTATTGCTTGGTTTACGGGATTTAGCTGGGGACTCTAGAAGCCTCCCAGAGAAGTTACGCCTCCACTTGTGTGCAGCGGACAGGCAATGCCGGTGTTGTGGTGAGCAGATGAGTGGCCTGCGGGCACGATGTAGGGCGCGGGAGGGTCCTCTGGTTTCCAGAATGGGATTGAGCAGTAAGGTCTAGCTGGTGAGAATGCAGAGCAGATGGAACGTGAGGCCAGAAACTGTGGTGGGACCACAGATGTCAGCAGCATCTGGTGTGGCAGGATGATGCCCCTGGTCAGCTGCATCCACCTGCCCTGCAGCGGAGACGAGGTGCCTGGACAGCAGACAGACCTGTGGGAAACTCTGGCCTCCAGGGGAAGAAGGAAGACAAGTGAAGAGGACAGTCTTTAATATTCACCTGCCTGAGTTTAAATCTCGAGTTGACTCTAACCCAAAAGTGACACAGGTTCTGAGTTGAAATGGGGCTTATGAGCTAATTTAGGTTCCATTACAGAAAAGGAGTTAAAGTTACATATTTAAACACCTGGGGCATAGTTTTAACCTGTTGTATATACGTGTTCTGAATCCCTTTTCCCCACTGCCTGTTTTAGAACTATCCTTTGCTCCCTTTCTCTCTGAAATCCTCAGTCTCTACACACTGCTCTGAGTTAGTCATGCTTCTGTGATTCATTACTCTGCTTAACAATTAAAAAATCCTTTTCTTGACCTGTCATACCCTTTCAGCTACATCTGTATTTCTTATCTTTCCTACCTAAGTGTCCTATAAACATTTTTACTGTCTTTAATCAATTCCTGTTCATTTCTCAAAGCCACTCTTACTTGGTTTCAATCACCATTATTCTCCTGCCATTGAGCTTTTAAAGTTCACAAAAATTGATCACTTCCTTTCAGGTAAACCCCTGCCCACTCCATTCTCCCATCTTTCTGTGATATGTATCAATGTTAACCAAGCTCTTACTTTCTTTTTTTCGTTATAAAATTCTTTTTAATTCTACTTTGTCTTAAGTTAAAATTTTCCTGATTCTAACTTTCTGCATGGTTGGTTAATTTATTCCAAGCACTGAAGCTCCCATTGTGGGTTTACTTATTCAATTTATTAGACTTAATCGTGCATGCTCATTTTTAAAGGTGAAGAAACAAATTACCGTGATGAAATCTACTTGATGACTCAGGTACACGGCCACCAAACTGCAGAGCTGGTGTCTGTTACTCTTTCTGAGGAGTGGGAAAGCACTAAATCAGCCCAGCTACTTGTGCTATCTGGCAGACACAATCTGATTGATGTTGCACACATTTGCATAAATTAGTCTCACTTTTCTTCTCCCTGCTTAACTCTCTCTAAAGGAAGACCTTTGGGAAGATGGGAGCCAGAAGGCTGAGCCGTGGTGACCATCTGACACTGGGGAGTGCTGGCCTATAATTAACCATGGTAATGACTGTGGGGCAGGAGATGAATTGAACTGTTGACACCGAGAAGGCCAGACCCTTGCTTGTTCCACAGAAAGAACATATATTGATATCTTTACAGGAACAGCACATATATGGGGATGCTGAAGCTTAATCAACTGCAGGCCTCTGCTCTCTGATTTGGAAAGGGTATCATATATAATGTTGCTTCTGATTGCTTTTTTTTTTAAACTACTGTTCATAGTCAAATAGAAAAAAAGGCATAAGCTCTCTGAAATGACTTCAGATGATATTTTATGTGAAATATTGCTGGTGAAACTTGAAGATGCCGTATAGAAATGTGGGTTATTAAATGCAAGCACATGGGGTTAGGGGACCAAACTCCACTAAGATATGTTTCCATGGTGGACTCCCAATACTTGTTTCTATCCATTTCTGAGTATTATTAAATGAGACATTCTTTCGAAGCCTGTCCATGGTTTTTGACACCAGTTATTTATTACTAGAACAAACCACACAAAATCTCATTGACAAGAAGTAGTCATCCTTGCTCCCAAATTTATAGGCCAGCTGGGAAGTTCTGTGGATCTTCACTGGGCTCCTCCATAATCTGTGGATAGGGAGGCAGGGGCTGGATGAGCTAGGATGGCTTCAGTGACCCATTTGGCTGTTGGTTGCCTTTAAGCTAGGACAACAAGGTGATGGGACTACTTAATTCCCATGATCAGCAAGCTAGGTCAGGCTTGTTTTCACTGTGGCTGGATAGGATTTCAAGAATGAGAGCAGAAAGAAGACTCAGAACTGGCCCAGCACCATCTTTACCTCATCCTATTGATCAAAGCCAGTGATCAAAGGCCAGACTTAAGGATGGAACAAGAGCCTCCACTTCTTGATGAGAGGAGCCACTAAATCACAGTGCCAAAGGAGCTGAGGTAGATGCATGGAAGGAAGGAGAACTAAGAAAAAGTTTGCAGTACATGTATTACAGGGATATTTCTTATAGATTATTATTTTTAAAAACTTTGCAAACAGACTTAACTAAGCACCTGTATCAGAGAATATGCTGAGCTAAAGAAAGAATGTGGTAACTACAAGAATCTGGTAACATGGTCAAGACAAAATCTTCACAGTGTTTCAGAATATTGCATGAATCTGACTCACACGTTAAACAAAGAGTCTCTTTGGAAGGAAGTGAAGATCACAATGAGTCTTTTGAAAATAAGTATTGATGAATGTTTCTTTTCTCTAAGTAGATTCTCCGTTTTGCAGATTAAACTTCTGTGGTTTTTCACATCAGTGCAGCGTATTACCAGGGAAGTAGTCTAGAGGTTATCTTGTCTCAGTCAGTCAATTCAGTCGCGCAGTCGTGTCCGACTCTTTGCGACCCCATGAATCGCAGCACGCCAGGCCTCCCTGTCCATCACCAACTCCCAGAGTTCACTCAGACTCACGTCCATTGAGTCCGTGATGCCATCCAGCCATCTCATCCTCGGTCATCCCCTTCTCCTCCTGCCCCCAATCCCTCCCAGCATCAGGGTCTTTTCCAATGAGTCAACTCTTCGCATGAAGTGGCCAAAGTACTGGAGCTTCAGTTTTAGTATCATTCCTTCCAAAGAAATCCCAGGGTTGATCTCCTTCAGAATGGACTGGTTGGATCTCCTTGCAGTCCAAGGGACTCTCAAGAGTCTTCTCCAACACCACAGTTCAAAAGCATCAATTCTTCTGTGCTCAGCCTTCTTCACAGTCCAACTCTCACATCCATACATGACCACAGGAAAAACCATAGCCTTGACTAGAGGGACCTTAGTCGGCAAAGTAATTTCTCTGCTTTTGAATATACTATCTAGGTTGGTCATAACTTTTCTTCCAAGTAGAATAGACTGGTTAGATCTCCTTGCAGTCCAAGGGACTCTCAAGAGTCTTCTCCAACACCACAGTTCAAAAGCATCAATTCTTCGGCGCTCAGCCTTCTTCACAGTCCAACTCTCACATCCATACATGACCACAGGAAAAACCATAGCCTTGACTAGACGGACCTTAGTCGGCAAAGTAATGTCTCTGCTTTTGAATATACTATCTAGGTTGGCCATAACTTTTCTTCCAAGGAGTAAGTGTCTTTTAATTTCATGGCTGCAGTCACCATCTGCAGTGATTTTGGAGCCCAGAAAAATAAAGTCTGACACTGTTTCCACTGTTTCCCCATCTATTTCACATGAAGTGATGGGACCAGATGCCATGATCTTCGTTTTCTGAATGTTGAGCTTTAAGCCAACTTTTTCACTCTCCTCTTTCACTTTTAACAAGAGGCTTTTTAGCTCCTCATCACTTTCTGCCATAAGGGTGGTGTCATCTGCATATCTGAGGTTATTGACATTTCTCCTGGCAATCTTGATTCCAGCTTGTGTTTCTTCCAGTCCAGTGTTTCTCATTGATGTACTCGGCATATATACATTGCTTAGTGCAAATCCTTAAGGAAGCTGATTCAAAGCTAATAAAATTTCGGTTTTAAATAGTATATAATTACACATTTCTAAAGTTTCAAAATGCGTGAGACACAACACTTAGAGCGTGTTCTTCTGTTGTGTATATGTCATTACACATGAGGCCGAGGGGTCAGGAGGACACAGAAACCAACATCTGTTAAGCCTGTTGGACAATCCAGGACTACCTGGCCCCCTGGGGTTCTGAAAGAATGGAACCTCTTTAGAATAATTAACCTTCATTCAACTTTCTGGCCTCACAAAGACCAAGGAGATGGTGGCTTCTTTTGGGTATTGGTAAACATGTAAGTTCAGTTAATCATTAATTGGCTGACCGAGTGTCAGATATAGTCATTCAGATGTTACCAAGCCAGCAGACTGTGGAGCAGAAGGCAGTTTGGAACAGACAGAGACTGACTCTAATAAAAGTGCCTCATGGATAAGATCTGCCTGCCCGTGCAGGAGACACATGTCCGATCCCTGGTCCTGGAAGATCCCATGGGCTTCAGAGCACCTCAGCCCATGCACCACAACTCCTGAGCCCGTGCTCAAGGACCCTCGAGCTGCAGCTACCGAGCCTGGGCACCCTAGAGGCCTCCCACTGCAACTAGAGGAAGCCTCTGCAAGAATGAAGACCAGCACAGCCAACATTAGTTAACTCATTAATTAATTACAAAAAGAAGGTCTGAACAGCTTTTTTTTTTTTTTTTTACAAAGTGCTTTGTAATCACAGGTGAACTCCCAGTCCAGCTCTGTGAAACACAAGGAGTGTAGCGAAAACGTCTGAGACCCTTGCTTTGCAGAAGTGACCTGCAGAATAATCAACAAGACAGAAATGACTGCGCCCACGTTGGGGACTAGAGATGGATTACGAGTTACGGGGGTAGCGGTTCCCTCCCTCCATACAGTTTCTTTGGTTGCTTGCCTCTCCCTGTGGTGGAGACGAACTAAGCTTGGAAAGCTAAGATTCTTCCACGAGCTTGAAATCAGGGACGGACTGGATGAGAGAATGTGCAAAGTGATGCAAGCTACGGATCTCGGGGGAGGGAGGCTCCAGCAGTCTCCTTCGACTGAGTTCTAAACATTGGAAACTCGATGTTTTGTCTTCTTTGCACTATTCTAAACTATTAATCAAGCCAGCTTTCTCCCCATCAGTTTCAAATTTGCAGTCCCTGAGCTGAGGACCACTAGGACCACAGCCTTGTCTAACTCAATGAAACCAAGCCATGCCTGCAGGGCAACCCAAGATGGGCGGGTCATGGTGGAGAGATCTGACAGAATGTGGTCTACTGGAGAAGGGAATGGCAAGCCACTTCAGTATTCTTGCCTTGAGAACCCCATGAACAGTATGAAAAGGCAAAATGATAGGATACCAACAGAGAAACTCCCCAGGTCAGTAGGTGCCCAATATGCTACTGGAGATCAGTGGAGAAATAACTCCAGAAAGAATGAAGGGATGGAGCCAAAGCGAAAACAATACCCAGTTGTGGATGTGACTGATGATAGATGCAAGGTCCAATGCTGTAAAGAGCAATATTGCATAGGAACTGGAATGTCAGGTCCATGAATCAAGGGAAATTGTAAGTGGGCAAACAAGAGATGGCAAGGGTGAATGTCGACATTCTAGGAATCAGCGAACAAAAATGGACTGGAATGGGTGAATTTAACTCAGATGACCATTACTGTGGGCAGAAATCCCTCAGAAGAAATGGAGTAGCCATCACGGTCAACAAAAGAGTCCAAAATGTAGTACTTGGATGCAATCTCAAAAACGACAGAATGATCTCTGTTCGTCTCCAAGGCAAACCATTCAATATCACAATTATCCAAGTCTATGCCCCAACCAGTAACACTGAAGAAACTGAAGTTGAACTGTTTTATGAAGACCTACAAGATCTTTTAGAACTAACACCCAAAAAAGATGTCCTTTTCATTATAGGGGACTGGAATGCAAAAGTAGGAAGTCAAGAAACACCTGGAGTAACAGGCAAATTTGGCCTTGGAATGCGGAATGAAGCAGG
>SJXQ01001122.1:252614-276627 GCA_006408695.1 Aepyceros melampus
AACTACCGCACAATTGCACTCATCTCACATGCTAGTAAAGTAATGCTCAAAATTCTCCAGGCCAGGCTTCAGCAATACGTGAACCGTGAACTCCCTGATGTTCAAACTGGTTTTAGAAAAGGCAGAGGAACCAGAGATCAAATTGCCAACATCCGCTGGATCATGGAAAAAGCAAGAGAGTTCCAGAAAAACATCGATTTCTGCTTTATTGACTATGCCAAAGCCTTTGACTGTGTGGATCACAATAAACTGGAAAATTCTGAAAGAGATGGGAATACCAGACCACCTGACCTGCCTCTTGACAAACCTATATGCAGGTCAGGAAGCAACAGTTAGAGCTGGACATGGAACAACAGACTGGTTCCAAATAGGAAAAGGAGTATGTCAAAGCTGTATATTGTCACTCTGCTTATTGAACTTATATGCAGAGTACATCATGAGAAACACTGGACTGGAAGAAACACAAGCTGGAATCAAGATTGCCGGGAGAAATATCAATAACCTCAGATATGCAGATGACACCACCCTTATGGCAGAAAGTGAAGATGAGCTAAAAAGTCTCTTGATGAAAGTGAAAGAGGAGAGTGAAAAAGTTGGCTTAAAGCTCAACATTCAGAAAATGGAGATCATGGCATCTGGTCTCATCACTTCATGGGAAATAGATGGGGAAACGGTAGAAACAGTGTCAGACTTTATTTTTTTGGGCTCCAAAATCACTGCAGATGGTGATTGCAGCCATGAAATTAAAAGACACTTACTCCTTGGAAGAAAAGTTATGACCAACCTAGATAGTATATTCAAAAGCAGAGACATTACTTTGCCGACTAAAGTCTGTCTAGTCAGGGCTATGGTTTTTCCTGTGGTCATGTATGAATGTGAGAGTTGGACTGTGAGGAAGGCTGAACACTGAAGAATTGATGCTTTTGAACTGTGGTGTTGGAGAAGACTCTTGAGAGTCCCTTGGACTGCACGGAGATCCAACCAGTCCATTCTGAAGGAGATCAGCCCTGGGATTTCTTTGGAAGGAATGATGCTAAAGCTGAGACTCCAGTACTTTGGCGACATCATGCAAAGAGTTGACTCATTGGAAAAGACCCTGATGCTGGGAGGGATTGGGTGCAGGAGGAGAAGGGGATGACAGAGGATGAGATGGCTGGATGGCATCACGGACTCAATGGATGTGAGTCTGAGTGAACTCTGGGAGTTGGTGATGGACAGGGAGGCCTGGCGTGGTGCGATTCATGGGGTTGCAAAGAGTCGGACACGAGTGAGCGACTGAACTTAACTGAACTGAAATATCCAAGTCTGGGCTTCTGCCTGGTGAAGTCAAGTTTCCCTTCTTCTTGGGAAGATGTGTTTTCAATGACTTAATTATGGGAAGAACTTTCTATCAAGATCTTGAGTCTCTTCTTGTTGGCTTATAATGAGCTGAGTGAGGAAGTGACTCTCAAACACCCCTGCGATTTTACTTAGCTGTGATACTGAACTCGAACCCTAAGAAGATTCTTTAGCCTTAGCCCTTTATCCCAAATATAGCTGGAAAAAATAACATAATTCAAAAGTGATGTATGATGTCTCAAAAACTGTATGCTATTCAAAAAGACTTAATAATCACAGCTCTAATAGAAAAGAGAATAATGAGACTCATCATCACCTACAGTACTATATTTCTAGTGGCCTTTTCCATAGGAAACTAAATTGCATTTGACACCCACTTTGTAATTCTAGTTGAACAAACCAAAGCCTAATAACAACCATTGTTGAGATGGTTGGTCTTTCAGTTTTCTTCTTAACTTTCTGTCTAAGCTCAGGCTGCCATAACAAAACACCAGAAGTGAGGGGTGCCAAAAGGAGATGCTTACTGTTCATATTTCTGGAGCCTGGCAAGTCTGAGAACAAGGTGCCTGATGATTCACTTCTGGTGAGGGCCCTCTTCTGGCAGACAGCCCCCTTTCTCTCATGACAGAAAGACAGACAGAGTCTCTTCCTTTCCTTATAAGGACACTGATCTCATCATAAAGGTGGACACTCATGACCTCATCTAAACCAAATTCTCTCCCAAAGGCCCCAGCCCCTAACGCCATCACACCGGGAGCAGGGCTCAGTGTATGCGCGTGGGGAGGACCCCACCCTCCCAGTATATGCATTCAGCCCGAAATACCTCCTGACTCACACCATGCCCAGGCTCAGTAGCTCAGTCACGTCTGCTCTGTGACCCGATGGACCACACCCCGCCAAGCTCCTCTGTCCTTGAGATTATCCAGGCAAGAATACTGGAGTGGGTTGCCATTCTTTCTCCAGGGGATCTGCCTGACCCAGGGAAGAGACCCATGTCTCCCTGCATTGCAGGCAGATGCTTTACCACTGAGCCACCAGGGAAGCCCTTTCTGACTCTACTCCTCCTCATCTGGAGGGATATTAAATTTAAAGAAGGTTCCAACACGTGATCTGAAAGTCACTGGATGTTATTAACCAAAGCGCCATGTGTCTGGTCTGCACTAAAAGCCTGAGACAAAAGCCAAGTCACTGGAAAAGATCCTGATGCTGGGAAAGATTGAAAGCAGGAGGAGAAGGGGCGACAGAGGATGAGATGCTGGGATGGCATCACCGACCCAATGGACACGAGTTTGGGTAAACTCTGGGAAATAGTGGAGGACAAAGGAGCCTGGTCTTCTACAGTCCATGGGGTTGCAAAGAGCTGGACATGACTTAGAAACCAACTACAAGAGACGGATTAAAAGCAGAGATCCTGAGGCCAGGGCATGGAGCGAACGTAATTCTTTGGGGGTTGCAGGAAATGCCGAGGAGATGGGATTGGGATTCTCTGCAGCCGTGTTTGAGAGCTCGGTTAAGGGAGATTGTACCTGATCATTTTCTCTCCCAAAAGCAAGAACATTTTTTTCTTTAAGCCAAATTTGCTGCCTAGAGATGCAGTGAGCTTGCCGAATATTCATTTGCAGCTCTGCTCATCAGGTTCTTACAATCCCTTTTATTTTCCTTTGACTTATAATTGGTGTTTTTGCATATTTGTGATCTGTTTGTTTTAAGCTGAGCACCTGTTTTAAATTCTGTGACGTCCTTTCTCCCCGGCCCTGTGCAGCTCGCTCACAGAGACGCCATGGCTTTGAGGGATGGGGCTTCCTCAGTACCAGTGCCTCAGCCCGCACTCAGCTGGCATCACCCCGACTGCTGGCCTCTGTGAGCCCTGCAGTTCACAGCCCTGAACCTAGACAAGAATGAGAGAACCGAACAATTTTAAAACTCAAGGTGAAAGAGGAGAGTGAAAAAGGTGGCTTAAAGCTTGACATTCAGAAAATGAAGATCATGGCATCTGGTCCCGTCACTTCATGGCAAATAGATGGGGAAACAGTGAAAACAGTGGCTGACTTTATTTTTCTGCGTTCCAAAATCACTGCATATGGTGACTGCAGCCATGAAATTAAAAGACGCTTACTCCTCAGAAGGAAAGTTTTGACCAACCTAGACAGCATATTAAAAAGCAGAGACATTACTTTGCCAACAAAGGTCCATGTAGTCAAGGCTATGGTTTTTCCAGTGGTCATGTATGGATGTGAGAGTTGGACTGTGAAGAAAGCTGAGCACCGAAGAATTGATGCTTTTAAACTGTGGTGTTGGAGAAGACTCCTGAGAGTCCCTTGGACTGCAAGGAGATCCAACCAGTCCATTCTAAAGGAGATCAGTCCTGGGTGTTCATTGGAAGGACTGATGTTGAAGCTGAAACTCCAATACTTTGGCCACCTGATGCGAAGAGCTAACTCATCGGAAAAGACTCTGATGCTGGGAGGGATTGGGGGCAGGAGGAGAAGGGGATGCCAGAGGATAAGATGGCTGGATGACATCACCGGCTTGATGGACAGGAGTTTGGGTGGACTCTGGGAGTTGGTGATGGACAGGGAGGCCTGGTGTGCTATGGTTCATGGGGTCGCAAAGAGTCAGACATGACTGAGCAACTGAACTGACCTGAAAACAGTCACAGAGGACCTGAGTGGCCACCAAATCCTTGTGATAATTCCTCGAATGTTTGAAGACAGTGAGCTCCCTTTCTTAAATGTCCTTTTCCCAGGTGAAAATAACCCTGCATGGGAATTAAAGACACAGACATAGATAAGCTAGATTAACTAATGAGAACCTACTGAATAGGACAAGGAACTCTACTCAATGCTCTCTGGTGACCTAAATAGGAAGGAAATCCAGATAAGAGGGGATATGTCTATGCATATAGCTGATTCGGCTGCTCAAGGTGGCTCAGTGGTTAAGAATCTGCCTGCCAATGCAGAAGACGTGGGTTTGATCCCTGGGTCAGGAAGATCCCCTGGAAGAGGAAATGGCAACTCACTGCAGTATTCTTGCCTGGAGAATCCCATGGACAGATGAGCCTGGTCAGCTATAGTCTATAGAATCTAAGAGTCGGACACAACTTAGCAACTAAACAGCAAAAAATAGCTAACTCACTTTGCTGTACAGCAGAAACTAACACAACATTGTAAAGCAACTTGACTCCAATAAAAATTAACTTACAGGAAGAAGGAACGCTGCTCACCTGACCCAGTGAGAAACAGCCTCACTTCGTTACTTTGCTCTGAGTACATGGACACACCAACAACTCCAGCGTCACAATTGAGTGCTCCATGGACCACAGTGTGGTCTCCAAACTGCAATCACTTAAAAGGACTTTAAATAATGGAGGTGCTTTATAGCATCAAAAGCAAATGCTCTCTAAAGGAAACCATGTTAGCTGCTTTCAGCGCTTACACAGGTCTCTGGAAATTCTTCAGAATCACTTTCCCCACACCCTGGTAGAGAGTTGAATTGCATTGGGTGAACTCGTCCTGACTGTTTCCTGGGGCCATGTTTTATTTAAGCCAAATTTGGTCTTGTGGCAGTGGTCCAGGGCAATCCTTTAGAGTCTTCAGGGGCTTACCCTCCAGTCTCTGAATATGTTAGAACTTTGTTTCTTCACCTATGAGATGAAAGAACAAGAGGGGCCACCCTCCTGGGTGTTTTACTTTCTGGACTCTTGCAAGGATGAAATGAGGTATGTTTGGAAGATTGACGATGATGCTGTGGAAGAAACAGAACCAGTTTTCTGGTAGATACCAGCCTTGCCACCAGCACAGGATTGGTGTTTTATGCATCTCCTGAGAATCACGGACAAGTGCTGATGACTCCTCTCCTACACATGTCGACTGCCGATGGGGATGTGGAAAGTGACAGGACCCTGTCTCTGTGATGAGTGGGCGGAGTCCGGTTTGACAGACTCTCAAGCATGGGTCACGCTCCGTTTCAAGGCCTAGTTTGCATCTTCAGACTACTGTTATTACCTTAAACAATTTATTTTCTTCACGATGTCCCTTGAGAGGCCAAGTTTCCCCTCCTATTTTCTGACAGATGTGAGAGTGGCCAAATGAGGCAATCAGATAAAAGAAAGCATCAAGACAGTATGATGTTATAAAATAAATCCAACATTGTGAAAATAGGATTTTTTACTGTCTTCTGCTTAACATCTTCCAGGAAACAAGATGCTGTGATGTTAGTTTTGAAAAGAAAATCTCAACTGTATCACTTCCTTGTGCCTTAGGTTTCGTAGAGTCATAATATAAATGCACTCTTTTGGAAGAAAAATGCTCTAGGACATCAGTCACATTTGTAAATGTGTGTAGTTATTAAAATACCAGGACTAATTCTATTAACCTTAGAATACGGTACTTTAGGATGAAAGCAGGTATCAGGAAAATGCTTGTAATTTGATTAAATTTTCCACCAGAAGAGAAATGCCATAACTGCTTGGCATTAAAACGCTTAGCTGTTTATTTCTTGAGCATTTCTTTGCATATCTGAATAAAAATCCATAAATGCATTCTTTCCGATTATCTGTAGCCACAGATGGTTGGAATTACACGTTGTTTGAAGCAATGCCACATCCATTGCCCAGATTAATGAACAAATGACTAAAAGGTGGCTTTTCCTTAAGAACCTTGACATTGCAAAGCTGCCAGGGCCCTGGGTCAGGCCGACAGTGCAGTAACAGAGACGCCCTTCGTCTTCCCTGATAGGGGAGCCCAGGGCACTGAGGATGGCTTCATTCAATTCCGTTGCTTCCATTTGGTTCTTATTTTGGAGGAACTGACTGCCTAGAATGCTTGCATCTTTGATGGCATTTTTAAGGGAAGAATAAAGAAGCTCCCATAGATAAGCATGGTTATTATTATTATTATTATTTCCGCTGCACCTAATAAGAAGAGAGACAGTTCTAATTCTGGGCCATCTGGTTTATTTAGGGCTTCTCGTTCCTGCGTTCTTTGGGTTGCTGTTCTTCAAAGCAAACCCAGCAGTCACACAGTTTGCAGAATCTTTAGTGAAGTAAGGGATGGTTCTTTTGCAGAAGCAAAGGGTGACAGGGCTAAAGTAAGATCGTATGGACAGTTGAGTGTTCTTCCTGGGCAGGACAATTAGAGGTTGTTTTCAACTTTTCTATATTTTCTCTTTCACCTCAAATTTTTGTGCACCCAAATTGTTTTTATCAATAGAGGAACAAGTGATGTGCTTTGAAAGGGTCCTATATTCTTAAATTCTAGGTAATGGGGAGTATGCCTTCTCTAGGCTCAGTGAACACAGGTTCCATGTGACAGCAATCTGTATCAGTCTCCCAGTATTGTAATAATGCTGTGTAAGAACCATGAGATCTTGGTGCCCACAGTAGTGGACTATGGGTTGGCTGCCAGTCTCTGTTCCAAGGGTCCTCATCTTCCTGGGACCAGTTGGCTGGTCAGATCATGTTCTTTTCCTGATGAGATGCAAAAGAGGCACCCCAAACATGCCAGACCTTCCTGGGCTGGATCTGGCTCTCGGTGACTCCCGCCCACACTGCATTAGCTGTAGCCGATCACATTTGCTGTTGTTCGGTCACTCAGCTGTGTCCAACTCTTTGCAACCCCATGGAATGCAGCATGCCAGGCCTCCCTGTCCTTCACCATCTCCCAGAGCTTGCTCAAACTCATGTCCATTGAATCAACAGAGCCATCCAGCCATCTCATCCTCTGTCATCCCCTTCTCCTCCTGCCTTCAATCTTTCCCAGCATCAGGGTCTTTTCTAATGAGTAGCTTTTCCCATCAGGTGGCCAAAGGATTGGAGCTTCAACTTCAGCATCAGTCCTTCCAATAAATATTCAGGATTGATTCCTTTTAGGATTGACTGGTGTGATCTCCTTGCAATCTAAGGGACTCAAGAGTCTTCAACACCACAGTTCAAAAGCATCAATTCTTCAGGGCTCAGCCCTCTTCATGGTACAACTCTCAATCCATACATGACTTACTGGAAAAACCATAGCTTTGACTAGACAGACCTTTGTAGGCAAAGTAATGTCTCAGCTTTTTACTATGCTGTCTAGGTTTGTCATAGCTTTTCTTCCAAGCAGATCACATGGCTGAGCCCAAAGATAAGAGAGGACAGCAAAATCACCTGTGAGAGGGCATGGATCCAAGAAGCAGATGGGATCCATTTTTGTTAAATAAACAAAAATGTTAGTTTTGGTACAGAAATAAAATCAACCTTGGGCAGAGCCATCTCTTTGCAGACTGTTGCCCATGTACCTGTGTTGTTGTGTTCGTGAACGATAACTGCTCACCCTATTGAGTGGCTCTTTGTGTCCTCAGATCCTGGCCAACGTGATCATCTTCATCTGTGGGAACCTGGCGGGGGCGTACCATAAGCACCTCATGGAGCTCGCTCTGCAGCAGACGTATCAGGACACGTGCAACTGCATCAAGTCCCGGATCAAGTTGGAGTTTGAAAAACGTCAGCAGGTAAAATACACGTTCCGTCTTACTTCCACGTTATTTGAGATGGTATTGGAATGCTGTTGTCACTGCTAATGTTGAGGATACAGTTCATCCATTCACGGGCATCAGCAGGAAGCCAGTGAAGCCCTCTGGTTGTCCTGCCCACCCAGCTTTGGGCTGTATGCCCCGTAGATTGAATTGTAAACCGAAGAGCAGAGATGGCATCTTCAGCCTCAAACCCAGCCCCCACCCCCAGGACCACCCACGTGCTGACAGCTACATCAACCACCATCAACACAAGCCTGGGGAAATTCAAATAATAATGATAATGGTAATTGTTATAGTGACACTTGGTTAAGACATTCATTGTTGGTTACAGCACATTTCTCTGTGATAGTGTTTGTGGCCAGGGTTTGTCCCAGCTGAAATCTGCCTGTGCCATCAACGACACTTCGTATAGTGCCTGTTTCCCATCTGGGATGTTGAAATGGGATGAGATGATGAAATGAGATGAGATGCATGAACTTGTCCTTGAGGGAATGATTGGAGTTGGGAGGGAGGGTCTGGTAGGGAACTAGTTGTAGTGTCAGGGGCTGTCATTGCTGTGGGTGATACATGGACACATACATCAGGAGAATACATAGGCTCTGATGACACACTGTAAAAATAAGAAATGGAGATAAACCAGGGGTGGAAGGAGCAAAGCCATGTGGTCTCATCCAAGTTGGTGGCCAGCAGATGAAGCAGACATGCTTTGGAGGGGAAACCAAGGTGGGGTCCTGTACTTGACACATTTAACGTCAGGTCTCAGCAGAAGATCCTTGTGAATAGTTTCCTTTTTGCCCTTGAGTTTTCAAATTTATCAGCAGGAACCCAGTTTCCATCTCTAAAGACGATGGTTAGCATGACTGACTAGCATGAAACCTATACTCCCTTCTCTGAGTGCATTCATCAGTATTTGGCACATAACTGTGTCGCTATCATTCATTAAATTGTATTTAGTCCATTTTATATAATTGTATTAAAATGTATTTATGGTGGTGAGAACAAAAAAAAAATCCCTTAAATACTTATACTAGACTTTTATTTGTGTATGAACTGATGAACACTAATTGTATTCCTTTTTCAGGGAGTTCTATTTGTTCATCCAATAAATATTAATTGAGCACCTAGATTGTGGAGGGCATGATTTACAGCGTGTGGCTGTAAATATTGCTTTCTCACTGATATTGGCAAATCTAATGGGTTGTTTTAAAAACATTTTGTTTTGCAATCATGCATAGCAGAAGTATTCAGTAATTACTGTTTAATTCTTTGCTCTCTATGTATATCAAACTCTGGATTGCATTAAGAGAAATAGACAGTTGTTAACATGGGACAGTTAACCAGTAAAACTTCATATACTGTGCGTTTATTCATGTTCAATCATGGTTCAAATCTAGGTTCTAGAAAATTGTATAATTTCAACACACAGCACTTAGTCTTCACAATGGTTCCCTCTACAGAGTTCAAGTGTTTTAAGGTAGACCGCTTCCTTTTTCTGGAGAAGGCAATGGCACCCACTTCCGTACTCTTGCCTGGAAAATCCCATGGACAGAGGAGCCTGGTAGGCTGCAGTCCATGGGGTCGCTAAGAGTCGGGCACGACTGAGCGACTTCACTTTCGCTTTTCACTTTCATGCATTGGAGAAGGAAATGGTAACCCATTCCAGTATTCTTGCCTGGAGAATCCCAGAGACAGAGGAGCCTCGTGGGCTGCCGTCTATGGGGTTGCACAGAGTTGGACATGACTGAAGTGACTTAGCAGCAGCAGCAGCTGCTTCCTTTTTCAGCCAGTGGTGACTGGATAAGTTTGGTCCCGCCAGTCATATTTAACTTTCTTTTCCATCACCTTCACCAAGGTCAGGAAGAACTGAAATTCCAAGTCAGCGGATTATATAACCTAATATTTATAGTACCAGCTTTGACAGAACACTAAGTCAGGCTGTTGACCTTTTCTACACTGCCTCTTTCCATGAAGAGACCTTGAGCAGCCAAGACCAGGTGTCAGCCCTTGTCACGATGATCTGTGGGTCCATGTGGTCAGAAAGGCGATGCTCTTACGTGGCTCCAGAACTAGACCAGTGAGGCACACCTCGTGTTACAGACTCTATGGGACCATCATGGGAGATACTATTAGGGCATCTATTTAAAAGTTCTAGGAAAAAGAGTCAAAGATCTTTTTTAAAACATGTAAGGAGAGAAGGGACACTGAAGAAAAAGAAGAGCTTGTGCTAATACTTTGTTGTTGTTCAGTCGCTCAGTCATGTCCGACTCTTTGCGACCCCATGGACTGTGACGCTCCAGGCCTCCCTGTCCCCACTATCTCCTGGAGCTTGCTCAAGTTCATGTCCCCTGAGTCTATGATGCTATCTGACCGGCCATCTTATCCTCTGCCACCCTCTTCTCCTTTTGCCCTCAGTTGTTCTCAGCATCAGGATATTTTCTAACGAGTCGGCATTTGCATCAGGTAGCTAAAGTATTGGAGGGTTAGCTTCAGCATCAGTCCTTCCAGTGATGTTTAATAAAATATAATTTGACGCAAGTACTAATTTTGCTACCAAAGTTGGGAGTCAGCTCTCAGTGTCTAGGGTCCAGAATGCAGTACTTCTGTTAAGATTTTGAAAAATATGTTTCTAGGATAGAATAAAGGTCCATAGTTGTGTTTTTTCTCCAGTTCAGTTGAGTTCAGTTCAGTCACTCAGTTGCATCCGACTCTTTGCAACCCCATGAACTGCAGCATGCCAGGCTTCCCTGTCCATGAACTCCCGGAGTTCATTCAAACTCACATCCATCAAGTCCGTGATGCCATCCACCCATCTCATCCTCTGTGGTCCCCTTCTCCTCCTGCCCCAAATCCCTCCCAGCATCAGAGTCTTTTCAAATGAGTCAACTCTTCGCATCAGGTGGCCAAAGTATTGGAGTTTCAGCATCAGTCCTTCCAATGAACACCCAGGACTGATCTCCTTTAGGATGGACTGGTTGGATCTCCTTGCAGTCCAAGGGACTCTCAAGAGTCTTCTCCAATACCACAGTTCAAAAGCATCAATTCTTTGGCGCTCAGCTTTCTTCACAGTCCAACTCTCACATCCATACATGACCACTGGAAAAACCATAGCCTTGACTAGATGGACCTTTGTTGGCAAAGTAATGTCTCTGCTTTTGAATATGCTGTCTGGGTGGGGCATAACTTTCCTTCCAAGGAATAAACGTCTTTTAATTTCATGACTGCAATCAACCATCTGCAGTGATTCTGGAGTCCCAAAAAATAAAGTCTGACACTGTTTCCACTGTTTCTCCATCTATTTCCCATGGAGTGATGGGACCAGATGCCATGATCTTCGTTTTCTGAACGTTGAGCTTTAAGCCAGCTTTCTCACTCTCCTCTTTCACTTTCATCAAGAGGCTTTTTAGCTCCTCTTCACTTTCTGCCATAAGGGTGGTGTCATCTGCATATCTGAGGTTATTGATATTTCTCCTGGCAATCTTGATTCCAGCTTGTGCTTCTTCCAGCCCAGCATTTCTCATGATGTACTCTGCATAGAAGTAAAATAAGCGGGGTGACAAATACAGCCTTCACATACTCCTTTTCCTATTTGTTTTTTTCCAGACCAGTGTGTAATTAAATGGGAATGAAAATTTTCCATAATTAATAAAATCAGTAAGGTATGAATGTACAGATTTAAGGAAACAAATAAAAATTAGCCAATGGCAAGCTAGGTGCCCTTCATACAGAAGACATACAGAAGAGAGGCCTCAGAGACCGTGACACTGGTTTTGCCGCAGACCGAAGTAAGCTCTGAGGATTCCATGTGTCACTTCTTATCCATCCGTTGCCACAGAACATTAAAAAACATATTTCTCTTGACGTGTAGTTGACGTACAGCGTTGTGTCAGGAGTATAACAGTGATTCAGGTGTGCATATGTCTCTTTGTCTGTATCTATGGACAGATACCTGTGTATGTTGTATGTATATTGTATATTTGCTTCATTCGTAGTCGCTGAGGCAACAACAGTGCCCTTGAGAGTGCTTCATTCAGGTGTAAGGGGTGTGCTAAGCAGCTGCAAGATGACTTGTTCCAGCCCCCATCGGGATAAAGTCCATGGCATCCATTTTAAGGTTGTATCTCCAGTTCCCACAGAATGAGCTGACGCTCCTGGAGGCTGAGGGCCGCCATGTTGAGTAGTTCCTGGCCGCCTTTCACAGCTTCACTCCCTGCCATGCTTAGACCTTGGGGAGGAGGGGAGATGTCCTGTGAGCCCAGGAAGCTGGTCCTTCTGCAGCCCCGCTAGGGGTTGAGATTACTGGGAGGGATTCTACAGTCTTTTCAAAATCATTCAACTCTGTACTTTCTTTTCTTCAAATTTTGTGCTTTTTTTTTCCCTAGATGCAAATGAGGTAAATTTCTAATGACTAAAACCATTGTTGAACAACGTGGCTATTTGTACTCTAAGATTTGAGGAGAAGAAGGAATGAAAAATGTTAGCAGAGGTTTTCTCAGTGTTTGTGTTCTTGCCCTAAAAATGCCCTCATGGATAAACACTAATTTTTTTTTTCTTAGTAAGTGCGAAACTTAATGCACTCAATAGTATTGAAGCCACCTTTGGGGCCTGAAAGTGGTCTGTTTTGACTTTTGTCTTAAGTTTCACATCCTGCAGTAAAAGCCATTTCTTGTGTATGTCAGTGCAACAGAGGTTCTTTATCAAACCTGAGTCAACAGAGGTGTTTCTCCCTGGAGTATGTAACAGACGCTCCGGAGTTGATGAGAGCTGGAGTCAGGGCAAAACAGAAACCCTCTCTCTTAACTGCTGGGGCAGTGGAAATAAATGTGGCCTCTGTAGGACTGAAAACTGGGTTTGCTTCTTTTATAGAGAGAAAATAAACACGCTTCGATTTATACGTTGTCTTTGTTTTCAAATAATGTAATTGTGAGAATCTTTATGTGGACTGCCTTCTTCTGGAAACAGCCTGTGGGTTGAATATGATACAATATGCCTCTCAGTGGAGAACACTAGTCCAGTGAGGTGGAGACACCGGTGTTATTCCTGAATCTGTTCCCCACTGTGGGGGCCTAGTGAACCAGTGGGCTCCCTGCGTCTCCTTGGGGGCAAAATTGTGCAGATTTCAATGGAACAAGTAAGTGGTCCTTTTGTGTTCATGGCTGGGTAGATAATAAAGGTATCCATCTTTATCCTGACATGATGGCCAGTAATGGTAGGGCGTTACCAGACGTCTTGCACAAAGCATTTAAAGTGCTAGGTAGAGTGTGTTGGAGCTGTTTCAGGTTTGCGATGGTAAAGTGTGGTTCCTTTCATGAGAGAATGGATGACAGAGGAACGGCATCTGTTCGGGTTCTCTTAGCGTGCCGGGCCGTGCCGGGCTGTCTGCTTAGTTCTTTCACATTTTCTGTGCTGTCAGTTCCGTATTGCTGTTGTGACAAATGACCACAAGCCGAGTGGCTTAAACGGAACAAATTCAGTATTGTATGGTTCTGGAGATCCGAGATCCAAAATCAGTCTCGTGAGTTCTGCCATGGTGCTGGCAGTGCTGGACTCCTGGAGGCTCTCAGGGCAGAATCCAGTTGCCTTTTCAAGCTTCTAGAACCTTCCGCATCCTCAGGTCCCAGCCACTTCTGCCATCCTCAAATCCAGCAGCACAGTTTCCAGCCTCTCTCTCTTCTCTGTCTTTCTCTTCACCCCCTTCTCAGATCTCTGACTGTGTTCTTGCATCTTCTTCCTACCCTTTCATTATCCCTCCTGCCTCTCCTCCATAAGTTAATCCAGGAAAATCTCCCCACCTCAAGGTCCTTAATTATATCTTCGAAGTTCTGGGTTTGACATGTAAGGTAACATAGTCACGGGTTCTGGGGATTATTAATCGAACAAGGTGCTTTTTACAGGTTCATTATTCAGCCAACCATCCTGTATTCTTAATATACTTATGAACTCGATGACCTAAGTCTCTTTTCCAACTTAAGTCAAAGTAACTGAAGAGTTGACTCATTGGAAAAGACACTGATGCTGGGAGGGATTGGGGGCAGGAGGAGGGGACAACAGAGGATGAAATGGCTGGATGGCATCACTGATTTGATGGATGTGAGTCTGAGTGAACTCCGGGAGTTGGTGATGGACAGGGAGGCTTGACATGCTGCAATTCACGGGGTCGCAGAGAGTCGGACACGACTGAGCGACTGAACTGACCTGTCAAGTGACTTGTCCAAGACCATTCAACTCTTAAGTGTGTATATTTCTGCCTCTCATTGGTTCTTCCTAAGTTTTTTGGAGTTATCTTTGAGAATAGAGATTTTTCTTACCCATAAAGGACTTTTTAAGTTAACTATGTTGTTTTCTGTTACTAGTTACATAAGAAAGCATAAGACAGTTTCACACACTTAATCTGACATCATTAGGTTATGCATTGCCATGGTAAGCAATATATTGTCCATGAGAATGTTAGAAATTTACATGAAAGCTCATTCCCACAAGAAGCCACAGTGTTAAATCTGTCTGTGGCTGGATTTCCATTCTGTGGTGGACCTGGAGGCAGACCACCTGAGTTGAATCTTGGTTATGTTATCTCTTTGTATGACCTTTGTATGTCTGTTGAGTCAGTGATGCCATCCAACCATCTCTCCTCTGTCGTCCCCTTCTCCTGCCTTCGATCTTTCCCAGCATCAGGGTCTTTTCCAACGAGCAGAGGATGAGAAACATAAACCACCACACGGTATGTACAGTTTGGTTTGGATAGGCTGACCCCACCTGTGTCCTCAAAGATCCTTAATGAGACTTTCCTCCCAACCCCACCCCATCCACTTTTTATCCATTTTATTTAATAATCGATTATATAGTTTTTCCTTTGGTATCTCCTCCTTGAAGAAGTTGTGTCATTCCTGGTCCCCGCTTCTTTCTGTTTTGTTAAGTGATGAGTTACCTACTTTTCTTAGGTATCATTCTCCTGATGGAGAGGACACAGTCCACCTGCCACCACTTTTTCTCAGCACTCCTTAGTGAAAGAGTGGATGACGGAGAAGATAGCACTTGTTTTACTCGGAAGTTGTAACAGTGAAGGGTTGAGACTTCATAGGAGAGTTCTCTTCGCAGTGTTTACCGTTTGCATTGTAGTGGAGTTCAAGAATTGCTTGAACAGTTTACACTGCATGCATCCTACTGATTGCTTCAGTTCTCACAAAGCTCAGATATTATGTCTCATTGAGAAATACCAGGGTAATATATTTTTGGATGTTGCTATGTATAGTATGCCATAAGGCTTATGGGTACTTTTGATGAGAAATAAAAATGAATTCCAGAAAAAATATATATTAGTAACTCTCAAACTATCAAGGCCGAAATATTTTCTGATGATTCCTTTAGTTAGAATGGATGGGATTAGAGCATATTTTCAAAGACTGCAACGAGGGCCATGCTGTGAATATATACTCTGGCTCCTTTAAGGAGAAATCAACAATTCTACATCGATGATCAAGGGCAAAGAGGAGGAAGACAGCTGGAATCAATGTCAAATCTTGATGCCTAATGAAGACTGCCACTGCGGGAGCCTAGTAATAGGGGCTCAAAATAGCACTAATGTTCATTCTGTAAAAAGTTAGACATCCTGTTCTAAACGGAAAAAGTAAAATACAGTTACAGTAATTAACAAGCTGATTTTTAATTAATTAAATATATACAAATGTCTTTTTGTATAATGACAGTAGAAAAGGTGGGCTTCTCTGGTGGCTCAGACAGTGAAAAATCTGCCTGCAATGTGGGAGACCTGGGTTTAGCCCCTGGGTCGGGAAGATCCCCTGGGGGAGGGCATGGCAACCCACTCCAGTGTTTGTACCTGGAGAATCCCATGGACAGAGGAGCCTGGCGGGCTATAATCCATGAGGTCTCAATGAGTTGGACATGACTGAACGATTTAGCACAGTAGAGAAAGCTATATGGTAAAATAAAACCTCTAGAAATTTCCTCCCTGTAAGCCACTTGAGCAAAACCCCCATCCAGCATCCATGGTTAGGAAGCCATTTGCCTGTCTTGTTGGAGAAACACCTGGGGAACATTTATATTACTCCAGATCATCACGGGTTAACCTTTGTTGATAATACTGCTGTTTGGTTGCTCAGTCGTGTCCAACTCTTGTGACCCCATGGACTGTAGCCCTCCAGGCTTCTCTGTCCCAGGGATTCTCCAGGCAAGAGTACTGGAGTGGGTTGCCATTTCCTTCTCCAGGGGGGATCTTCCTGACCCAGGGATCGGACCTGTGTCTTATATCTCCTGCAGTGACTGGTGGATTCTTTACCACTGAGCCAGCAGGGAAGCCAGTTGATAATATTAGAGAGGCACACACACACACACACACACACACACAGAGGAGAAGCACCTGGTAGTGATATTTTTGGCTTCTGAGAGTTGTCAGTTTCCCTTAGAGATCATCTGTTTTTTATACACTGTGATGCATTGTTTTGATGCCGACAAGACTGTATATAGTAGGCAAAAAGTAATCTAGTGGAAATATTCATGCAAGATCAACATCACTTGATATGAGTAAAATAAACCCAATAAAGAATTCCAGAATCAGTCCTTTGGTGGCAGTCTCCATTCTTCCGGTATGTGTCACGCACCAGAGAAAACTCAAAATCAAAGCGAAATGTCAACTATCCTGTGATTGCAATCATACTTACTTCCTGCAGACGTAATCACAGGTAGTCCAGGATACCTGATAGTGGGGAAGAAGGCTTTTGGGACTCACTGGCATGGGAAGTGATTGATTTTCTGTGTTTAATAGTTTATCACCCTGAGCACAGTCACAGATAAAAATACCTCGCATGGCCCTATGGCTGTGTTTGCCGAACCACAGCACCCACCAATGTTTCCAACAAATTGAAAAGCATGAGTTAGGAGCTTTGGAATTTTGTTCGTGTGTGTATGTTTTCAAACGGTGTTACTCTCTGGAGTTTTCCCTTTTTAAGTTGTCTGAAAACTTCTATTTCACAGTTTTGTCTTTGATTATCTGCCATGTGCCAGGGGATTAGCCCAAGGAACAGAGTAGTATTTTAGCAGTAGGCTAACGGCCCCCTATGTCTTTGGGCTTATATTCGAATTGCAGGAGATGGACCGTAACTGTCTGAAGGCAGAATTCTCATGAGAAGATACAGAAAGATAATGCGACAGAGCTAAGTGGCATAAGCCGAGTGGCATGTTGGAGGGGCCAACCAGGGGCTTTTCTGGGGATGTGACAGCCACATATGCGTCCCTGCGATTACACGATGAGCTACGCTCTCAGCAGGAGTGGGCCTGCAAAGGTGCAGACTCAGGAGCCAGATTGGCCTGTGGGGGGACACAGAAGTCAGTGGGACTGTTGGGTAAGAGAGGAAAGTGGAGGGGAAGACAGGGGCTAGATGCTGGACCACACACGGGGCCTCGCAAGGTGAGGGAAGGACTTCTGGCTTTATTAGATGTGGAGTGGAAAGTTACAAAAGCGTTCTGAGTAAGGCTGTGACACAAACTGGCTAACATTATGTTTATCTTTTTTTTTTAATTGAAGTGTAGTTGATTTACAACGCTGTGTTAGTTTGTGCTGTGCAGAGGAGTGATTCAGTCGTACAGACATTCTTTTTATTTTTCCCATTATGATTTATCAAAGGATAGTGAACATTGCTCCCTGTGCTATACAGTAGGACATTATATATATATATATAATACACACACACTAGTTTGCATCTGCTAATCCCAAATTCCCAGTCCTTCCTTCCCCTCTCCCCCTCCCCTTGGACAGCCACACACCTCTTCCCCATGTCTGTGAGTCTGTTTCTGTTTGGTAACGAAGTTCATCAGTATCACTTTCTGGATTCTTAATATAAGTGATATCATCCGATATTTGTCTTTGTCTGACTGACTTCACTTAGTGTGACAGTCTCTAGGTCCATCCATGTTGCTGCAAATGGCTTTATTTCACTCTTTTTCTGGCGGAGCAGTATTCCACCGTATATATACCACATCTTTGTCCATTCAGCTATCAATGGACGTTTGGATTGTTTCCATGTCTTAGCCATCATGACCAGTGCTGCTGTGTACATAGGAGTGCATGGATCTGTTTGAATTATAGTTTTCTGGCTGATATTCTTAAAGAATCTCTCTGGTGACTGATGGAGAATGGATTGAGGAGGAAGTGCAGGCAGGATGACCTCCTGAAAGCTATAGCGATAGTCCAAGCCTGAGCCAGGAAGAGCTTGGGTCAGAGTGGACATATTCAGGACTTATTATGAAATGAAACCAGTATAGCTAGCTGTTGGATTAGATGTTGGGTGAGAAGAAATAATAATCAAGAAAAATTCCTAAATGAAAATTCCAGTCATTGGATCATGGTTGGTGTGCCACTTCTTAGATTTTGGGGTCTTTGGGAATGATGTTGATTGGGGGTTGGGAGGAGAGTAGAAATCAAGAGATGAGTTTTGAACAGTTAAGTTTGAGATCCCTAGTCTATGTCCTAGAGGAGACGCCACGTTGGCAGTTGTAAATAAAATCCAGAGCCAAAAATGTAAATGTGGAAGTCATCAGTGTATGAAGTGAAACGAAGTGAAGTCACTCAGTTATGTCCGACTCTTTGCAACCCCATGGACTATAGCCCACCAGGTCCTCCGTCCATGGGATTCTCCAGGTAAGAACACTGGAGTGGCTTGCCATTTCCTTCTCCAAGGGATCTTCCTGACCCAGAGATCGATCCAGGTCTCCCACATTGCAAGCAGATGCTTTAACCTCTGAGCCACCTTTAAAGGACAAAATGAGAGTCCCTAGGGAGAAGACAATGGCACCCCACTCCAGTACTCTTGCCTGGAAAATCCCATGGATGGAGGAGCCTGGTGGGCTCCAGTCCATGGGGTCGCTAAGAGTCAGACACGGCTGAGCGACTTCACTTTCACTTTTCACTTTCATGCATTGGAGGAGGAAACGGCAACCCACTCCAGTGTTCTTGCCTGGAGAATCCCAGGGACGGGGGAGCCTGGTGGGCTGCTGTCCATGGGGTCGCACAGAGTCGGACACAACTGAAGCGACTTAGCAGCAGCAATAGGGAGAGATTAGGGTTAGAAAAGACAAAAATGAGCCAGGACCAATCCCCAAAGCACACCAATATTTGAGAAGAAATAAGAGGAAAACGGGGAGCCATTTGCTGAAAAAGATTATATGAGAGAAAAGCCAGAGAGTATGGTTCAGTAGAAGCCAAAGAAAGGAATTTGGGGGCCAGCATTCAACTTGGTCCAATGGTGAGTCGCAGAGGGCAGGGTGTGGGGAAGTGACCACTAGTCCTGGCAGCCTGTCTGTCACCTGGGCAGAGGGGTTAAATTGAACAGGAGGTAAGGAAGGGCAGCTGTGAGTATTGATGGCTCCTTTGACACATGTAGCAGGAAAGAGGAGCCAAAAGCACTCCTGTTTTACCATTTAGCTTTTCTACTGCAATGCAGGAGAGCCCAGTTCAATTCTTGGGTCAGGAAGATCTGCTGAAGAAGGGATAGGCTACCCACTCCAGTATTCTTGGGCTTCCCTTGTGGCTCAGCTGGTAAAGAATCCACCTGCAATGCAGGAGACCTGGGTTTGATCTCTGGGTTGTGAAGATCCCCTGGAGGAAGGAAAGGCTACCCACTCCAGTGTTCCACCCTGGAGAATTCCATGGATGGTATAGTTCACGGGGTTGTAGAGTCGGACGCGGCTTTCACTTTCTTTCACTGCCAGGAGGCATTTGCATATTTTAATTAATTACAAATCCTTAATTAATTATTGTAACTGGCCAAGACTTTTTAAAATCGATTAATTAATTTTGGGCTGCGCTGAGTCTTCATGGCTGTGTGCGGGCTTTCTCTAGTCGCAGTGAGTGGGGACTCCTCTTCGCTGCGGTGTGTGGGCTTTTCACTGCGCTGGTGCCTCTGGCCACAGGGCATGGGCTCTAGGGTGCCTGGGCTTGAGCAGTTGGGGTGTGCAGGCTTCCTTGCTCTCCAGCACGTGGAATCTTCCTGGACCAGGGGTCGAACTCGTGTCCCCTGCATTGACAGGGGATTCTCAATGGCTGGACCACTCGGGAAGCCCCCAGTCCAGACTTTCTTTGCCATGATGGGAAGCAGTAGTGTGTTATGAATCTTACTGTGAGGTCTCTGGCAGCACATGTTAAGCCACGAATAGGTTATGTTGCATTGCATAGTTTCCCCAGCGTGTCTCTCTTTTATTCCGGATCTTCGATTCTCAGGAAGGAATGGGCAGAGGATCAATTGATTTTTCTAGAAAGAAGCTCAGTTGCTGGAGTACATTACTAATCACTGTGGTACTGCCCCGTGTATGCTGGTTCTTGTTTTGATGACGGCTACTAGAAAGGTTTGAACCCAAATAGAAACAACGAGGGCTTCCCGAGTGGCACTGGTGGTAAAGAACCCACCTGCCAATGAAGGAGATGTAAGAGACGTGGATTCAGTCCCCTGGGAAGAGTTGGGAAGATCCCCTAGAGGAAGCCATGGCAACCCACTCCAGTATTTTTGCCTGGAGAATCCCATGGACAGAGGAGCCTGGCGGGCTACAGTCCGTAAGGTCACACAGAGTCAAACACCGCTGAAGCGACTTAGCATGCACACAGCACATGCCAGATGACTTCATTTTCTAGAGAAGTGGTGTAGAATAAAAGCAGGAATATTTTATCATTGACTGTAAAGTGAGCTCAGACCAATCAGATGAAATCTAAGGCCCCAGACCATGCAGGCATCTCAGCCCTGAAGGAAATGACCTTCTTTCTACAAGTTTTAGCTAATCGTGTGACATCTTTGTCACTCCAGGACAAGATCCAATGGTTGCAGGAAGAAAGGTGCATTAAAGCAAAATGCGAAGTCCAGTCACATGATGCAGGGTGCCACCCGTGAAGGTGTCCTTGCCTGGGCTCCTCTCAATGGCCCTTCCTGTCTGTGGGTCAGGAGGAGTCACAATGTGGCCACCATCGTGGCAGCTGCCTTTACCGCCGGATGAAATGACATGGATGAGTTTCCCAAAGGTGTCACCCTTCTAGTGGGCCTGGGGCCCACTCCTGAAACCTGACTGTGACTTCTGTGGTGGCAAGGGCTGTGTATTATCTCGTTATTGTTCCTTATGAACATGGCACAGTTCCCTGCATGCATTAGGCCAGTTCTCAGATCAGTCAGTCATGTCCGACTCTTTTTCAGCCCCATGGACTGTAGCCCACCAGGCTCCTCTGTCCATGGGGTTCTCCAGGCAAGAATACTGGAGTGGGTTGCCATGCTCTCCTCCAAGGGATTACCCCAGACCAGGGACTGAGCCCGCGTCTCCAGCGTATCCTGCAATGGCAGGCGGATTCTTTACCACTGAGTCACATGAAAGGGCACATACTATTACACGCCAGCTGACAAGACACACCAGTGTATCCTGTGCTGTCTCTCTCTCTCTCCCCACTTCCTGTCATCTCTAAGTTCAACCTTTATCATGCAAGTATTAATTATGTCGCTACATGGAAGTAGTTGGTTTAACTTGGTCATTACCAGTGGTCCCCAAACAGGATCCTCAACAATTTATAGCAACCCCTGGACTCCTGAGTGATCACACACCATCTTGATTCACCATTCACGCATCTTTCCTTCTGTCTCTTCTGAATTCTCGGCGGGTTAAGTGTTCTTATGAGTCAGCTCTGAACAAACCCCGATGCTGTCAGATACGTCTTTCTGTTATGAGGCTTGCTTACATGGTTATTCAGGGAAGTAATATTTGGCCGCATTAAATCTTCAGAAAGAATAAACAGCAAACTCTGCCATTTCCTGTCCTTCCAGGCCCATATGCCTCTCCCCAAAATTTCTAGTACAATTTTGGCTGACATGTCTCTATGAATGTGTATTGTTTTAATCTCATTGTCATAGAAGGGATCAACATCTTTCCAGTAGGGAGCGTACACACAGATTGTGTGTGTGTGTGTGTGTGTGTGTGTGTGTGTGTTATGAATGATGCAGTTTTATGTCAGAGATAAAATACAAGTGTGAAGTCACCCAGCCATTAGGTTGATCCCGATCTGCTGAAGAACATCCATTTAAACCAGCCTGTATTGAAATGTTTGGCTCATGAATACAATTGTGATAACAATTTGCAGGATAATGAATCTTTAAAACAATGTTAGATTTTGACATCCATGAATACAGCACTTAACATAATTACTGATTCAGATCTCTCCTGGTGAATTTTATTATCAAGTTGAATAAAAAATGTTTAGAGGGAATATTTAGGAGTAGGTGTTCTAAAGGGTGGGTCAGCAAAATGTCAGCAACAGATTCTACTCTTTAAAAGGGGCAAAGAGAAGCTCAAAATTTGGGCTCTGAAGAAGTAACACTTTCAGATGAGTGGGCTTTTTGAAAAGCTGTGAGCAGGATTTTGAACACTTCCTGAAAAACAGAGGGGGATCCTTTCATTAAAGAGCAATGGACTTGGTCAGCTGATATACGTGAACATCAAATGGGACAACTTCTGTACCAGAGAGAACTGAGAGATCTCTCAGAGGTGCTGGTGAATAATGGAAACCACTTTTAAGCTTGCTTTTAAATGAAGTTTGCTTTTTATATGTGTTCATGAAAGATGTTCCTATCATTTCCCATGGTCTTCTATATCTAAAGAAGTGGCTAATATAATCCTCCAGCTGAAAAGAGATTTAGAAAAGTTACTTTTCTGATGCTTCAGAGAAAGTTCTGTCCTTTCTCACTGTTCAGCTTTTCTTCATCATATACCCCTTGAGTAGAGAGATGAGACATTTTTAAAATTAATAATTTATTTTAATTGGAGCTAATTACAATATTGTGGTGGTTTGGGCCATACACTGACATGAATCAGCCATGGGTCCCCCATCCTGAACCCCCGTCCCACCTCCCTCCGCATCCCATCCCTCAGGGTCATCCCAGTGCACCAGCCCTGAGTGCCCTGGAGAGATGAGAAATTTGAAAAATGCCATCAGATATGTGCTCAGAGTCACTTCCTTCCCTCCAAGGAGGAGAAAACAAAAACCGTCTCTGTTGCTGCCTGTCAGCTGGTCCTACCGGGATCTCTGACCTGTCGTTCTCTCTCCCCGTTTTTCAGTGGTCACTCTGTTCTACCCACCAAGCACACATGCCTGTTTTAGAGGCGCGGAGGCCTCTTTTCTCCGTATTTGTTTGCTCAGCTTTCAGCTCTTCTCGTCTTCAGTTGCTCTCTGATCGATGGCTCTCAATGCCCTCATTCTGCCTCCCTCTTTCCTTGGGTTATAGACTCATTTGCATTCGTACCACGGACTCGGAACAAAACCGGACCCCATTTTTTCCCAGACCACACTTTGTCTGTCATCCTCTCTGTTCCTGTCAGCGCCTCTCCGCATCTCGCCCTCTGCCCACGTTCAGATGCCCCTTCTCTGCTCTCTCCTCTGCGTCCCCCGTGAGGCCCGCTGGGCTTCTGCCGTGCCATTCATATTTGCCGTGCCCAGCGCCAGCTCCTGAGCCCGTGCCGCTGCTGCGCCCTGCCCTCCTCAGATTCATGCCATGTTGATCCTTGACAGGCACGGTCAGTGTCAGGGCGAAGCTGCGCCCGCAAACACGATGGCCTGGTTAATAACGCAGTGCCCTTGAGCAGCGGTTCTTCCAGCTGTTTGTGAGAGGCGGTATCACCCAACCGTGAGTGTGGCTGCGGTTCCTCATTGTTGGTTTCGAATCCTTTGACACCCCTTGATACCCGCCTGACTCGGGGAAAGTTGTGTAACCCTTCTGGTCTTTGGTTTCCTCATCTGTACAATGGGGGTGTGTGTTAGTCCAGTCAGGTTGCTCTAACAAGACACCATGGTGGAGTGGCTTGTAAACAGCAGAAGAAATTTGTTGTTTGTAGTCCTGGAAGTGGAAGTCCAGGTTTTGGGAGCCAGCATGATCAAATTCTGGGGCAGACCCAACTCAGGTTGCAGACAGCTGACTTTTCCAAGTTTCTTCACATGGATGAAGGGAGCTCTCTGGAGTCTCTTCTATAAGAACGCTCACTCATCCCAGCTGTGAGAACTCTGCCTTCATGACCTAATCACCCCCCCAGTGCAGGCCATTTCTTCATGTGAAGGTGAGGATTTCAATATATGAATACCGGGGGACGGATTTCAGTATATGAATACCAGGGGGACGGATTTCAGTATATGAATACC
>SJXQ01001122.1:277539-302982 GCA_006408695.1 Aepyceros melampus
GTGATGCTTTCTAAGGCCCACTTGACTTCACATTCCAAGATGTCTGGCTCTAGATTAGTCAACACATCATCATGATTATCTGGGTCATGAAGATCTTTTTTGTACAGTTCTTCCGTGTATTCTTGCCACCTCTTCTTAATATCTTCTGCTTCTGTTAGGTCCAGACCATTTCTGTCCTTTATCGAGCCCATCCTTGCATGAAATGTTCTCTTGGTATCTCTAATTTTCTTGAAGAGATCTCTAGTCTTTCCCATTCTGTTCTTTTCCTCTATTTCTTTACATTGATTGCTGAAGAAGGCTTTCTTATCTCTTCTTGCTATTCTTTGGAACTCTGCATTCAGATGCTTATATCTTTCCTTTTCTCCTTTGCTTTTGCTTCTCTTCTTTTCACAGCTATTTGTAAGGCCTCCCCAGACAGCCATTTTGCCTTTTTGCATTTCTTTTCCATGGGGATGGTCTTGATCCCTATCTCCTGTACAATGTCACGAACCTCATTCCATGGAATAATGACTTTACCTACCTCTGTAGAATTTTGATCATACTATACGTTTTGATTATCACTGAGCAAGGACTTGTTCTCAATAAATGTGTGTGTGTGCGTGTGTGTATGTACGTACACTCCCTATCCCCATTTATACAAATACATATATATTTACTATCAGATTGGTACAAAAATAGTTGTGATTTGGGACTGTGAATTTTAAATCATTGCAAGTAGGCTCAAACACATCTCTATTAATCAAAAAGGAACGATTACAGTCTATATGTTTTTGCCAATCAGAAATAAATTTGCTTATTCTTGTAGCATAAAAATCCATGCTTAGGGATTTGAGGAACTCTTGGAAAGCATTTTCTGCATCCTGCTGGTTGTGGAAGTGTTTTCCCTGCAAAAATTGTCAAGATGCTTGAAGAAGGGGTGGTTGGTTGGCGAGAGGTCAGGTGAACACAGAGGATGAGGCAGAGCTCCTCAGCCCGACTCGTCCAACATTTGCAGCATTAGCCGTGTGATGTGTGGTCAGGAGCTATTGTGGAGAAGAGTTGAGCCCGTTTTGCTGAGCAATGCTGGCTGCAAGCATTGCAGCTTTCCCTGCATCTCCTCTATTTGGTGAGCATACTTCTCTGATGTGATTGTTTTGCTGGGATTCAGGAAGCTATAATGTATCAGATGGGAAGCACACCATCAAACAGGGACCATGAACTTCTTCTGGTGCAAGTGTGACTTGGTGAAGTACTTTGAAGCTTTTTATCAGTCCAGTCACTGAGCTAGTTATCGCTGATTGTCCTATAAAATCCATCTTTCATCTCACAGTCCAATTGAGAAACAGTTCATCGTCGTTCCATTCAATAAGAGAAGATGACACTTCCAAATATCAATGTTTTTATTTTCAGTCAGCTCATGAGGCACCCACTCGTTGAGCTTTTTCACCTTTCCAATATGCTTCAAATACCATCTTTATACTGAAAAAAAAGGAAATAATAAAATACTTGAGTTATGGACCTAATTCTTTCTTTATTCATTTACAGGCATCGAGATATTCATGTTGGACTCGTTTCTGTGCTAACATGTCGGTATTAAGGAGAAGGAGAGAAATTCTAAAAGCTTCTGGAAAGAAAAAAAGACTAGGATAATTGCTGTGGGACAAGTCAGATTTGCCTGTCTTATAATCAACACCAGATGTTAAAAAACAGTAGAGCAGAATGTTAAAAATACCTCAGAAAAGTATTTTGCAGTTCAATTTGTACACCAAGTCAAACTGCCATTCATAATGTACACTGATTTTCAGGCACACGTAACTCAGAAAATGCACCCCTCATATAGGTACGACATGGAGTTTGAATATTTCCACAGTGAAACAAAGAAAAATAAATTCAAACAAAAGAGAGGATAAGAGAAACTTCATGAGCCAAGAAACTGGTGAAACTTGAGAACTCTAAGTAATAAGACTAAATAATTACAGTTGCCTAGTATAAAAATAGCACTATTAATTAAAACAGCAAGAAGAACAAAATTCTAACATTTTAAAATTCAGATGATTTCAGCTGAGGATTATGGGGTTGAGGTTGTCTTATCTAGAAAAACTGATTTCTTTTAGAAAGTAACATTTAAAAATGAGAAATGGCATACCCCATTGCTTTCAGTCATTCTGAATATTTTTAATTTCCAACAGAATTAAAGGGGGAATTAGATTTTTTTTATTCATTAAAGCAGATCATGTATTAAATCTGAAAAACTTTAAGTGGTAATTCGAAATTCATTGCAAACGAGAAGATCATTGCTTATATAAGGATCAGCCACCCTGAATCATGCAGTTTTGTATGTTCAGTCTTTAATATCTTTCTTCCATCCACAAGCTATAAAATCTCAGTTTAAAAAAGGACCAGGTAAAGAGCGCTTATTACATTTAAGTGTGAAAGTCAGGGATTCTCCCTGAAGCGTGTTATTCATTTCAGCATTATTGGTACCTGCGTTTATATCTTTCATCTAAGGGAAGTGAGTTCTTTGTAAATATCATAAATACCACCTTCCATAGCATTTCCTCATACTGCCGTGCTACAGCCGTACTTACGTCGGGCAGGGAATTGTTGCGTTTATAGCAAGAGCTTGTGTAGATGGACACTTTCACTCAACTTCCTGAACGCAGCAGGCTCCATCTTGGAATGATGTGCTCTCTTGGGAGCGTTTTCCTTGACCTCCAGGCATCCCGGGCACATTCCCCACCCTCTCCCCACTGATGCATTCAGCCTGGAGCTTTCGTCCTGGAAAAAGTTGCCATAGGAAAGCCAGGTGCCTCAGGAAAGGGTGAGGGCCTCCGTTCGAGCCAGAATCCCTCGTTGAGCAAACCCTTCTGTCCCTCTCGGGAGCGTATGAGTGCACCTTTTGGCTCCTCCACTGGAGCTCTGCCTGGTAATAGGATCGACTCTGGAGTGGTTTTTGTTTGATTTGATTGGCTGGTCCTTAATCTCCCTGTGACTGGATTTCCTGACCTGTATAATATGAGTTAGAGAAGGGAATGGCTACCCACTCCAGTATTCTTGCCTGGAGAATCCCAGAGACAGAGGAGCCTAGTGGGCTGCCATCTATGGGGTTGCACAGAGTTGGACACGACTGAAGTGACTTAGCTGCAGCAGCAGCTGCTTCCTTTTTCAAACAGTGGTGACTGGATAAGTTTGGTCCCACCAGTCATAACAGTCCATGGGGTTGCAAAGAGCCGGACATGACAGAGCAACTAAGCACACAGTATGAGCAGAGATAGTGTCTGCCCCACGGGGCTGTTCTAGGGGTGAGACGTGCCCATCGGGGACCTGCAGCATCACTGACTGACAACGAGCACACAGCGCACCTGGGTGCGGTCACCAGGTGGAGATTTGCAGACTGTCAGCCTCTCAGACTTCTCGTCCCTAGGATTCATCTATTGCGTGAACACCGGGAAGTACTCCTAAACGTGATGGGGAAAATACTCTCTTTGTTCAAACTTCCAGGATCTAAAAATGCGGCTGGGAATCCTCCGCACCCCACGTTGCAGAATTTGAAAAAAAGTGAAAGTGTTAGTCATTCAGTCGTGTCCGAATGTTTGCAGCCACGTGGATTGTCCTTGGAATTCTCCAGGCAAGAATACTGGAGTGGGTAGCCACTCCCTTCTCCAGGGGATCAAGCCCAGGTCTCCTGCATTGCAGGCAGATTCTTTACTGTCTGAGCCACCAGGGAAGCCACATGCCATGTTGCAGCCTTCAGTGAGGATTTAGTGACTACAAGATGAAAGAGTTTCCACAGTGGTCCCTTGGAAGGACCAGAGGACTGATACCAGGACCTCCATGGATACCCAAGTCCACTGACGCCAGGTCCCACAGTTGACCCTCTGTGCCCATGGTTCCGTATGTGTGGGTTCCAGCAACCAGACTGTGTAGTGCGTTAGTATTTAATGAAAAAAAAACTTCATAAGTGGACCTGCCCTTTTCAAATTCAGGGTGTTTTCTTCCTCTTTTCCTCACTGTCTGTCTGTAACTGCATGTAGCAGTGTGCATACTCGAAAAGGTTGCATTTAAATCCTCCAGACCCTCAGAACTTTGTACATTCACCCCGCTTAAAGAGCACTGAGATTTCAGCTGTGTTTGCTATAAGCTGTAAAGTTCCCTGTCCGTATTTGCACACACGTGTGCACAGGCACACACACACTCCTCGCTTCACTTCTCTGTCCCTGAGCAAGCAGGTTCAGAAATAATAAACACACGACCTCTAGAGTAATGGGCACCACAAAGAGAGCCCTGTATTGCACGCACACACAGTCTTGTTTTCTGTATTTTCTCATGTTGGCTCTTCCTGGAGGCTGCCCCCTGGAAGGCAGCTCTTGGAGAGAGACAAGGACCTTTCACACGTAAACTGACCAATCCAGGAAGCGTACCCAGCCCCCTCCACTCTCTGGCTCTCTCTCTCCAGCCCAAGGTCCTTCTGTCCTAATCACTGCAAGGCCAGGTCCCAGACAGCCAGCCGCGGCCGCAGAGCGCACTGTGTTTATTCAGACCAGCCAGTCCGAAGCCTCCTTGCCCTTCCTCGCCTGCTCTTCCCATGGAAACCACGACTAAGACGTACCCACGTTTTCTCCCTCACTCTCTCTGCCCAGATTGACCCTGTGGCCCTCCGTGGCATGCCACGCCCCTGTCCCAAGGCATCTTCTTCTTCCGTTACAGTCATCCCTGCATATCCCTGTCTTCCCATCTCTAATTAAGACAAATGCAAGTACATCATGAATCAGGTATCAAGTAATGAATGGAGTTACGCTGGTCGTCTTAAAATCAGGGGCAGAGGGACTTCCCTGGCGGTCCAGCGGTTAAGACTCACCTTCCACTACAGGGAGTGCGGGTTCGATCCCTGGTCAGGAAGCGAAGAGCCCACATGCTTCATGACCCCCAAAATACATAAAACAGAAGCAATAGTGTGACAGATTCAATAAGGACTTTAAAAAAAATGCTCTGCATCAATAATAAGTCAGGGTTAGTAATGCTGGAGAACAGTGGTTTGCAGTGCTAACTATCCAAGTGGAAAATGACCTCCAGAAACACAAATCCTGGAGGTTTTCTTCAGTCGTGAGGTCACTGAGTCTGAGCACCTCCTGCCCATCCTTTCTACCTTCCCACACCTCGCACACATTACAGTATTGCTGCCATGGCTCTGAATGAAATGACAATTCGAGAGCGTGCGAAGGTTCTTTCTCGAAAACATTTCTGCTCTTTAGAGCCTCGTGGAATAAGGATCAATTTTAAAAAAGCAAATGGGATAGAAGGAAGAGATATTTTCCCACAAAATGGGAAAACATTTGTTTTCTCATAAAATGGGTGGTTCTGAGAACTCCTCACTGGGCACAGCTATCATCCTTCTCCTGCTTGTGGGACAGTTGCCCAGGGAGTATTGTTTGCATAGAAAGATGCTGATGAGGAGATCGCTGTTGGCTCCTCCCTCAGTGGTTAGTGTACCGATCTTGAGCGGTTTGGCAGAAGTCTGCAGACAGCGCCTGGGGCCCCGCCAGGCAGCTTCTTCTTCTTTCTGGACCTTGTAAATGCCGGACTGACCGGCAGCTGTCTCCAGCGTAGGGCCCAGGAGTCCTAATTTGAAACCCAGCATCATTGCCTTCTTCTTTAAAGCCATATGTTGGCAAGAATATAGCAGGACTGATATAAAAAAGTGCAATTTGTTTAATGGTTGCCTCTTCTAGTAAATAAATTACGTGTCCATTAATGACTCTATCCTCCCACATCCACACCTGAGAAGTCATTTCACCCTGCTGAGGTTTCCAGAAGATTTACAAACATTTATCACGGACATAAAAACTGATCAATAGAACTATAAAAGGTAAAAGTTTAAATCATGCTCTGATTATAGCCATGGGCCTTTCCATTACCGTTTCCATTAAGCAGTGACATGTATAAAAATATTGAGCCATTTACTTTACGAGAGAGAGAGGGGAGAAAAGAGAGAGGAGAGAATGTTGGGAAAGACTGATTAAAATGGCTCTTTGTCTTGCCAAAGGAAAACCCAGCTTTCCAGTGTTAACCATTAAAAAAAAAAATGTTGTCCTGGATCTTTTTTAAAGTGTGGAGACATAATAAACATTATGACAATAACATAGACATAAATAAAGATTTATCTGCCTCTGAAGGTAGGAGAAGTTCTGGATGCTGTTAAAAAGTTCCCATTACCTTTTCTGTGTAACTGTCACCAGTGTTAATGACAACAGGAAATACTTACATGCTGCCGTTGCCATGTTTAGTCACTAGGTCCTGCCTGACTCTTTTGTGACCCCCATGGAGTGTAGCCCGCCAGGCTCCTCTGTCCATGAGATTTCCAGGGCAAGAATCCTGGAGTGGGTTGCTGGGTTGCCAAGTCCTTCAGTCTGCAAATGTGATCTGTCCTTTATCCTTCCTCTTATCAGATGGAGCCCATTGTCCCTGAAGGACCTCAGAGGGGCTCTGTGTCTGATTCTCAGTGTATGAAGTGAAGGCGGCTTTTTTGATGCTGACTTTCTCTTGTCAGGCTTTGCAGGACTTCCCTCTTGGCTCAGATGGCAAAGAAACTGCCCGCGATGCAGAAGACCTGGGTTCAATCCCAGGCCATGAAAAGCCCCTCGAAAAGGGAATGGCTACCCAGTCCAGTGTTCTTGCCTGAAGAATTCCATGGGCAGAGGAGCCTGGCGGGCTACAGTCCATTTATTTTGTTAAATGTGCACCCATTAATTCGGGAGGGCAAGGCTCGGGCTCTTTATGACTCTCTTGGAATGACTGCTTCCCTTCGTCTCTCGGGAAAGCTTCTCGCTCTGTGGCTTGCCAGGGCTATGGCATGCTGACTCTCACTGCCACCTAAGTTCTGCTGTCAAGTTTGTGGCAAGAAATATTACTCAGAGGGAAAGTATAAATGTAAAAATAATAACAGAGGGGAAACAGCAGTGAGATTTTGGAATGGAAAGAAAATGTAACTTCCATGATTCTCTTTTTTTTCCATGTTATGTTGTGTTGGAACTGATAATGTTTCAGTTCTCTTGACTGTGCTAGGGTTGTGGGTGTAGACATGGGAGGGCTTGGATTCAAATGCAACTTACTAGTGCTCTGTTAACAGATGTGTGGGTTTGTTGTTTTTTTGGACACTGAGTCCAGTTGCTAACAATTTGGATTTCAGAATATTTCCTTCTCTTTTCCTTTCCTTTTCCCATGACAACTCCCATACCCTCCCCCTGGAGTTTGGACAGTGGATCCAGCCTGGGTTTGGGTTTGGCTCATTTGCAAGATGTCAGGCACAACACTCTCTTTGCTCAAACTTCCAAGGTATAACCACGGGGCTGTTAACCATCCCCACCTCATGGCTCAGCATTTAATGAGGATTAATGGCTCAGATCGTAAAGAATCTGCCTGCAAAGCAGGAGGCCCAGGTTTGATCCCTGGGTGGGGAAGATCCCCTGGAGAAGGGAATGGCTGCCCACTCCAGTATTCTTGCCTGGAGAATCCCATGGACAGAGGAGCCTGGTGGGCTACAGTCCACAGGGTCGCAAAGAGTCGGACACCGCTACGTGACCAACACACACAAATGAATACAAGATGAGTGTTGACTCTTTTCTCAGCACCTGCAGCTCCAAACATATTAGGTAGTCTCTTATTCTTTACATGGTCTGTGTTTACCTTATTATTTAGAAGACTGGAGATGCCATCAGGAATACATGCATATTGATTCAAGCAAAAGTTGCCCGAGATAACCGTCTGCAGTTGAGACCGTTCATTTTCATAGGTTTAAAATCATATCACGTGCTTGATACTAGTGATCTCGAGAAGTATGAGATTTCAAAAATTTCAAGGTTTTTGCTGTTCTTCAGGATGAACAAATCTTGGCTCCTGGGAGATGAGCCAGTCTGGGTGGGGCTGGGGGGGGTGTGGCGCGCAAATCAGGAGTAGAGTTTAGAAATCCAAGAGGTGATGAGAAGGGAATTGAAGCTGTAAGTCTAGAGTCCAGGGCTGTGGGCTGGGCTGGAGACATATTTACATTGAGAGGAGCCGGCAGATCGATAGTATTTCATGTTCTAAGATTGGATAGGGCCACCAAGGGTCCCTGACGCCAGAGACCCAGGAGAAAAGGAGATGGCAGCAAAGAGCACTCGAAGAGCTAAATCCTGCAGCAGGCGGGGAGCTGGGCCGGGGTGCTGCTCAGAAAGCTAAGGAAACAGAGAGTTTCAGGAGGATGGCAAACACTCAGCTGTGTCCATTAAGGAGAGCAGTTCCAGCAGGTTCTATCAGAGCAGTGGGAGAGAAAGCCTCCTAGCTGCGGTCCAGCAGAGAGAGGGGGAAAGCATTAGACAGAGGGTGCAGAGTCCACTCTGTGTGGCAAAACATGATCACCCGTATACTGACATCACTCGTCTGCGTGAGTAACCTATGAAGTCCTGAAATACTAAAAAGTGAGGCCAAACTTTGAGACAGGAAAATGTTCATGTAGGAAACCAATATCTACAAATGAGCCTTGCTTCCTAGCCACTGTGTCTTTCTGAAATCTGTGCTTGAGAGATACTACATAAGTGTTTCCATCAAGTTTTAGACGCACTTCTAGATGCTTGTCGAACTGTGGTGCTGGAGAAGACTCTTGGGAGTCACTTGGACTGCAAGGAAATCAAACCAGTCAATTCAGGAAATCAACCCTGAATATGCATTGGAAGGACTGATGCTGAAATTGAAGCTTCAGTCCTTTGGCCACCTGATGCAAAAGCCGGCTCATTGGAAAGGACCCTGATGCTGGGAAAGACTGAAGGCTGGAGGAGAAGGGGACGACAGAGGATGATGGTTGGATGACATCATCGACTTAGTGGACGTGAGTTTGAGCAAACTCTGGGAGTTGGTGATGGACGTGCTGCAGTCCATGGGGTCAAAAAGAGTCAGCAAGGAGTCAGAGATCAACTACAACAACTAGATCCCTGCTAGGTTTAAGGTGCTAAGATATCTAGAGACATGTAGGGGGCTTGGGGGATTAACATCCCCCCTCCCCACCTAAAGAAAGCTCCTTGGCTTTAGTTCAGTGTGATTCAGAGTTCCTGTTTCAGGGCTGGAAACCCATGATCCCACTGTAGCTGCAAATTGATTGCGTCAGGGAGGAATTCTCCTTTCTTGGCTTTTTACTGGGCTGTGTTTCTTTGCTGCTGTTTAGAAAAATATTTCTTCATTCATTCATCTGTGTGGCTGAGTTGGGTCCTAGTTGTGGGCTGTGGGCTCTGCACTGTGTCATGTGGGATCTTTCGTTGGGACACACAGCTTCTCTGGTTGTGGTGCCTCGGCTTTGTTGCTTTGTGGCGTGTGGGATCCTGGTTCCCCAACCAAGGATCAAACCTGCATTCCCTGCACGGCAAAGTGGCTTCCCAACCGCTGGACCACCAGGGAAATCCTCTTTGTTGCTTGCATTGTTGTTTCTGAAGGTTTTCAGGACCAATTAAGGGAACTGTAAGAAAGCTCACATTTCAGTTCTCAGACTTAACGACATCCTTTTTACAATCTTGTTTATTATGGCTTCAGAGCTGTGGGAAAACCAAGCAAAGCCCCCGCCCACCCGTGTCTGATCACCATGTGGGAGACGCCCCCAGAGCTGTGCCGGCTGGGTTCAGACGCGTCCCTGTTGCCCAGGAGCTGTGTCTCAGAAAAGAAGAATGTTTGTGATGTTAGCACGGAAGGCAGTTAGGACAGCTCTGACCTGTAGAAGGCTATCCACAGAAGTCAGCTGCTGTTTTTTGAAACACTTGCTTAAATGTTTTGCATTGATTCTATATGAATTCTGTGCTTTAAAGGTTTTTTTAGGAATGTTTAAAACAAGATTGACCAATAGATTCAGAGTAATCAGTACTCTGAGAGAACTGATTGGGGAATACAGATTCATTCACTAGACAATATTGAGCAGAAAGACCGTAAATGGTCCCAATTTTAAAAAAATTTTATTTATCTATTTCTGGCTGTGCTGGGCCTTCATTGCTGAAGGGGTTTTCTCTAGTTATGGTATGCGGGCTTCTCACTGCAGTGGCTTCCCTTGTTGCAGAACGTGGGTTCTAGGCTCATGGGTTTCGGTGGTTTTCGTTCCCAGGCTCTAAAGCACAGGCTCTATAGTTGAGGTGCCTGGGCTTAATTGCTCAGTGGCATGTGGGATCTTCCTGACCCAGGGATCAAACCTGTGTCCCCCGCCCTGGCAGACAGATTCTTCACCACTGAGCTGTCAGGGAAGCCCTGGTTACTAATATTTTTAATCTCTCAGTCCAAGCGAGCCTGGGATTCATCAGGTAGCCCCATGGTCAAACATCCTTTCTCATTCTCACCGCACCAGGGGACAAGATACTGACCTCCAGGTGGCTGTATTTTGTCACTTCAGGACAGAAGCAAGAAGGCCGGAAATGGGGTTCAGGTCAGTGCGCTTAGGTGGACATAAGACAGGCATCCTTGAGAAGGAGGAACAGCAGCATTCCCTGGGTTCAGATGGAGTAGGGGCAAAGAAGAACCTCTGGGCGTACTGTCTTCTTTGATAAGCCCACCAAATGCCGAACAGGTGATATTAACAATCACTGCCGGGTGAAGGGGCATGGGAAATGCCAGCCCACGGTGGGGCCGGGTGGTGTGGGTGGTGGGTTGCTAAATATGAGTGAGCCTCATGAAGTTCCATCTCTCTCGTCATGAGTGCTTTGCTGCAGTTGTGTATTTAGGGATCAAGTCTTCTGGAAGAATGAGGGGAACCATGTGTTGTGAAGAAGTCTCCCTCTGATACAGGGAGCAAAGGGGGTTGAGCAGGGTCCCCTGTGTTACAGAAAGCTAATGGGAGCTCTCCATCCCCAGGCCAGTGCGATCCCGGCCCCCTGAGCCTTCCATCTCGATCTGTGCCGCCTCTCGTGTCCCCTACATCTGCACACACATGGACACACTGAGTGTTTCTGACAAAAGGAACCACACAAGGGACCTGAATGTCCTGTCCTACAGTTTCAAGGACTGGGTGCCTTTTTGATTTTTAACCCACAAGCAAAGTGTTCAACAGAGCTGTTCTCTTTTATTCTTTCCTTCTAAGGGTTTGACTAATGTGGAGGGTTAAGGACCCAAGTTCCTGAATCAAAGGCCAACCAGGGCCCACCCCGTGCCTCTGAAGTCACCCCTCACCTCGGATCCCCTGGCCGGGTTCACAGCATCCCGGACGTGATCCAGACCTTTGCTTTACTCTCTGCTGAAACTCAGATGCCAGAATTCCTAACAGATAATTTTCCTGCGAGGTCATAAGACCCGGCAAGAAGGGCAGCCGTGAACATGGTGAGCTGTCCGGCCGTCCAGCCAGATAGAAGGAACCACACAAGGGACCTGAGCGTCCTCGTCCTTCAGTGCCTCGACCTCCAGGTTCAAGGACTGCCCTGCCTTCTTCAGGATTTTCTCAATAGGGAGATTTCTGGTGAAATGCACTGAGTTGGAGACTGCTTGGCACCCTGGAAGCCAGGTGGAGGATATCACCCCCTCTCCAGAACACAAGTTCCCATTTCCGTAGCCACCCCACTCGGTCCCCACAGCTTTCTCAGGAACAGATAGTAATATATTCCCGTAACCCCACTTCTCGAGACTTCTTCCTCTCACTCGTGGACGCTGCAGTTCTTTGATACGTTCACTGCGTCCTTTGTGGCAAGTTTCTGTTTTCCCTTCTTGTTAGCGAAGCAATCTGTATTCACCGCAGCACTTCTGTTGAGAACACAAAGCTAAGCAAACAGAAGCATTAGTTTTTATTAATCCTGAATCTATGAGTCAGACTTCTTCAGAGGAACAGAACCAAGAGGATGTGTGTATATACAGAAAGAGATGTGCTTTAAGAGATTGGCTTCACACAGTTACGGCGGCTGGCAAGTCCCGAGTCTGCAGGGTGGGAGGCGGTGGGCGCCCGATAGCAGCTGGTGCAGCTCACGCCCAAGGGCCATCTGTGGCAGGACTCCGTCTTGCTCGGGGAGGACAGGTTTCTGTCTAATCAAGCCTTCAACTGACTGGATGAGGTTCTTTGCCGACAAAGGTCCGTCTAGTCAAAACTATGGTGTTTCCAGTAGTCACATACAAATATGAGAGTTGGACCATAAAAGAAGGCTGAGTGCCGAAGAATTGATGCTTTCAAACTATGGTGCTGGAGAAGACTCTTGAGAGTCTCTTGGACTGCAAGGAGATACAACCCATCCATCCTAAAGGAAATCAGTCCTGAATATACATTGGAAGGACAGATGCTGAAGCTGAAGCTTCAATACTTTGGCCACCTAATTGGAAAAGACCCTGATGCTGGGAAAGATTGAAGGCAGGAGGAGAAGAGGATGACAGAGGATGAGATGGTTGGATGGCATCACCGACTCAATGGACATGAGTTTGAGCAAACTGCAGAGGGTCGTGAAGGACAAGGCAGCCTGGAGTGCTGCTGTCCATGGAGTCTCAAAGAATCGGACATGACTCAGTAACTGAACAATAACAACGCTCTGAAAGGTTACTCTGCTTTACTCAAAGCTCACAAATTTACATATAAATCTGACCCCAAAACACTCTCGCAGAAGCATCCAGAATCACTTTTGACCACATATCTGGGCACTGTGGCTCAGCCCCCTTGACCCATAAAAGCAGCTCATACGGAGCTTTCTCGGTGCTTTGTTAAATAACACTAACATGTATTTCATGCAAAGAATCTTTTGGAAACCAGGTATTTCAACATGCCCATCACTTGGATTCTGAGATTTAAAAAGAAAACAAAAAGTGCCATCAGCTTTAACTCTGTGAGGGCTCACGTTTCAGTATAGATACAGTTTTTCTTATTTTGCAGCTGTTCATGCTATTCAATTCACTGCCAGTCAAATACTGTGTAATTATTTAGCTTTCTGCAACGCAGTGTAATTTAAGATGAGATTTGGCATAAACCAATGTGTCCTCTTTATGTGCAAGAGTGTGTGTGTGTGTTCTATTGAAGAACTTTATAATACCCAGGTTATCGTACCCTTGTAAGGTATAGCCTGCTTGCCACCAGATTTGTAATGGAAACTAAAGCAGTCTGGTAAATTGACCCCAAAATCATCGTTGTTTCTCTGCAAACGTGCTGAAAATCTCTAGCAGTTGGTGTTGAAATCCACAGCTCTGTGGTTTCTAAGACTTAAACTTGCCATCTCTAAAGATGTGGCAAATATCCATGGCTTGTAACAGGACACTCGTGGGACCAGGACATTCAGTTACAAAGGATAAATGATGCCTCTGCCAAGAACCATCACTTTGCAGAGTGGTGCAACTTACGGGAAACAGTTTCATTCATCTAACCAGTTAACACGCAATTGAAATTTCCTAGGCGTATTTGGGAAAGTTGCCTTTATATTTAGAATCGTGGCCCAACTACACACAATTGTTCAGGCGCTCATGGAGAGCTTTCATGTCCAAATGGCCATCTTTCTAAACAGATGTATGAAATTGATGGGCTATGATGGGAGGATCAGGCAGACTTAAGTAAACACAGTGATTAAGTGTAGAACCAGGCGTATAATTGTGGACAGTGAACTCTCATGTCTCTTGTCTTCACTATGTGGTGGTTTAGCTGCTCGGTCGTGTCCAACTCCTTGTGTCCCTATAGACTGTAGCCCACCAGGCCCCTCTGCTTGTCGGATTTTCCAGGCAAGAATACTGGAGTGGGTTGCCGTTTCTTCCTCCAGGGGATCTTCCTGATACAGAGATCAAACCTGCATCTCCTGCAATGGCAGGCAGATTCGTTACCGCTGAACCACCTAGGGAGGCCCATGCAGTGATGGGGCTTGCAAATCCACAGTCTGTAGGGCAGTCCAGCGAGGCGGAGATTGAGGTAAGGGTTGATATTTCAGCCTTGAATCTGATGGCTAGAAGCTCAGGCAGAATTTCCTCTTGCAGATAGGAGGCAGAGTTCCTTCCTTGGCAAACTTGTTCTTAAGGCTTGAATGGATTGGATGAGGCCCACCCACGTTATGAATTGTCATCTAGTTAAAAGCAGCTGGTTGTGAGTGTTAGTGATGCCTTAGGATGCTTTATGGCACCGCCTAGACTTGGTTGGTCGTGCAACTGGTCACCATAGTCTTGCCAAATTGACACATGAAGTTAACCATCACAGCATGGAAGTGGGAGAAAGTGGCAGTGGGGAAAGGTGGGCAGGATCCTTCCAGATTCTCTCAGAGGCAGAATGCAGTGTCTCCAGCACCAGGCACCATGAGTCTCACTCGGTGCTTTCACACCGCATGGATGACTTTGCCCAGGTGCCTCTTTCTTTCTGCTGCTTTGGAGCCAGTGAAGGGTTATGTGGGCAGGGAAGCATAGCTCTAAGTTAGAAGGCATTAAATTGGTTTTCACAGTATAGACTTAGGGTTAAAAAATACAAACCAAGCACCTTGGCATGTATATTTGTTTATTCATAAGATATATATGTTAATATTTTATGTACATTATAAAATAGGCTAGTATCAAGAATAAACAATGAAAATAATCTTTTATTAATTTTTAACAGTTTGAAAATACATTAGACTTCCCTGGTGGCTCAGATGGTAAAGCATCTATCTACAGTGTGGGAGACCTGGGTTCCATCCCCGGGTTGGGAAGTTCCCTAGAGAAGGAAATGGCAACCCATTCCAGTACTCTTGCCTAGAAAATTCCATGGACAGAGGAGCCTGGTGTCCATGGGGTTGCAAAGAGTTGGACATGACTGAGCAACTTCACTTTGACTTTGACTTTAGACCTTTTTAGTTAGTGTTTTTTAACATTTAGTATTTTTAGTAAGAGGGGCTTCCCGGGTGGCTCCGTGGTAAAGAATTTGCCCACAGTGCAGGAGACATGGGTTCAATCCCTGGGTCACGGAAGATACCTTAAGAAGGAAATGGCAACCCACTCCAGTATTCTCACCTGGAGAATGCTCTGGATGAAGGAGCCTGGTGGGCTACAGTCCTTGGGGTTACAAAGAGTCAGATATGATTGAAAGACTAACATTAATACTTAATAAGAGCATTATGGTGGAATATGCTTCCCTGCTCAAGAATTATTCGGCTAACACTTTGAGTAGAATGCTCTTAAGTTCTGTACGTAAGTTCAGTTAATTCTGACATTTGTTTTAATAATCAGATGATGAAACTGAGGAAAGACTCAGAGGATGGGTCTTTAAATCATGATACTCATTTTCTAATTCTGTCCACACTTATGAAAGATTTTTGATGAAATTCAGCTGTAAAGTCTCCTTCTTTTCCTGATGTCAATTAGTTCTTGCAAATCAACCAGAAGGTATTGCATTTTTGTTTTTTAGCAAATGGGTTCAAGATGTACTGAATCTTCATTTGGGAGATTTTTAATTGAATTTAAAAGTTCTATTTCTAAGGAATATAAATATACTATTATAAGAGTTTTTATTTTGTTTTTGGCAAGAACATCACATAAAGAGGTAATATTTCTAAGTGCCTGTCTTTCAAATGGTTTCTCCAGAGCTTGTGTTTTTAAAGAAAAAATTATTTCTCCCTCATAGTTAAAATGACTCTTACTTTGAAGGAACAGATTAATTGTACAGTATGTATGTGTGTGTGTGTGTGTGTGTGTTTAAAAATACTTCTGAGACAGAATAATATTTATTAATAGAAGTTTTGTCATGACAGGAGAGAGCAACAAATTTCAGCTGCTGCAACTTTGGCAAAAAAGAAATATAAAAATAACACAACATGGTAAATCAAGTATATGTCAAAATTAAATTTAAAAAATACATGTAATACCTATTTCAGTATTATGACTGTGCACAAGGCAAGCCCTGTGTGGTGTGAAAGTCCATCATACTAGAAAGTGTTGTATAGATTTTGCTCTCTGTAGAATTAGACCCATAGAACATTCTAGAGCAGGTGTCATCACATGCTGTTACATGCAGCTAGCTGACACCCCAGCGAGGTCCCAGCTCCAGTACTCTCCCTGGGAAGTCCTGTCTTTCTCCGGATGCTCCTTCTCTTGTAGGTGACACCTGTGTATCGTGTATCTGGCTGTCACCTAGAAAGGGTGCCACTGTCAATCAAGATATTATCGAGCACCTGGCTGCATTTTCACTTTAATTTTAAAAGATGCACTATGTAGAAGGTCCAGTGTTTTCTCCACACACTCCTTGAATCTGTCTTCTAGAAAGAACCTTCTTTCCAACTCAGGAATCACAGAGTACCCTCACCATGAGGAGCAGAGTGCTCGTTATGTTTTTTTGGAAAATCGTATTAGCCAATCATATTAAGTGTTAGTCAAGGGAACAAGACTGGAAGCTGTCAAGCTGAGAAGGGCCCTCAGAATTTACCCTGGTCCTCAAATCCACATGTGTAACACAAGTCACATCTTGGGGATGAAAGTGAAATAAGAGTCACTCAGTTGTGTCTGACTCTTTGTGACCACAGGGACTATACAGTCCGTGGAATTCTCCAAGCCAAAATACTGGAGTGGGTAGCCATTCCCTTCTTCAGGAGATCTTTCCAACCCAGAGATCGAACCCAGGTCTCCCGTATTGCAGGTGGATTCTTTATCAGCTGAGCCACCAGGGAAGCCCTGCAGCATGCCAGGCTTCCCTGTCCTTCACTTCCCCCGGAGCTTGCTCAGACTTATGTCCATTGAGTTGGTGATGCCATCCAACTTCTGTTACTCCCTTCTCTGAAGCTTCCCCAGCATCACGGTCTTTTCCAACAAGTTGGGTCATTTCATCAGGTGGCCAAATTATTGGAGCTTCAACTTCAGCATCAGTCCTTCCAATGAATATTCAGGGTTGATTTCCTTTAGGATTGACTGGTTGATCTCCTTGCTGTCCAAGGGAATCTGAATAGTCTTCTCCAACACCCCACTTTGAAGACATGAGTTCTTTGTCTCTCAGCCTTCTTTATGGTCCAACTCTCACATCCATACATGACTACTGGAAAAACTGTTGCTTTGACTGTATGGACCTTTGTAGGCAGTGATTCTCTGCTTTTGAATATGCTATCTAGGTTTGTCATAGCTTTCCTTCCAAGGAGCAAGTGTCTTTTAATTTCATGACTGCAGTCCCCAATACAGTGGTTTTGGGTTTTCCTAGGGTTAGAAAAGAATAAAAGATGACAATCAGGTGATACAAACAAAGCTTCATCTAATGTTTCATGAAGCAGTCTCCATTCAGAGAACTTCAAAATGGGCAGAAGAGAGAAAGCTTTTGTAGGATAAGAATAAGAAAGAGAAAAATGGAAAATATCTGATTGGTAGGGAGATCACATGGCCAGCCTTGTTTGGGGTGAGAAGGAACACAGAAGTAAGTATAGAGTCCAGAGATGGCTTGGGTCTTGGGGATTGGCTGATTGGATACACTGCATTTCTGGACAAGCAGAGCCTTTCCAGGGGCACAAAAGTCATCTAAGTTTGAATTTGCTGACATGGCACACCAGGCAGGAACGCTCCATCTTTGGCCAAGATCTTTATTTCAAAACTAGCATCTGTAGTCTGTCCACCGCCTCCTCCATCTTCAGAGCTGCAGGGTACCACGTGCCATCTTCCTGGCTCTCCGTGTCCATCTTCACCTTGTCTCTGTCTGTGACCTCTGTCTCCCTCTGATGAGAGTCCCTATGATTTTATTGGGCCCAAGTGGATAAGAGGATTATTTTCTCATCCCATATCCTTATCTTAAGCACACTGCAAGGTCTCTTTTGCTTGATAAGGTGACCTCTCTGCAGTGTTTGGGATGTGGGTGTGGATATCTTCGGTCATCATTCAGTGGAATGTACATAACCTCATCACTTTTGTGAATATCCATCACTCTAGTGGCAATATAAAAGCTGCTGGTCCGCCATTTACAATAGCTAGGACCTGGAAGTGACCTAGGTATCCATTGACAGATGGGTGGATAAGGAAATTTGGAACATATACACAATGGAATATTACTCAGCTATAAAATAAAACACATTTGACTCAGTTCTAATGAGGCGGATGAACCTAGAACCTATTATACAGAGTGAAGAAAGTTGGAAAGAAAAAGACAAATATCATATACTAACACATTTATATGGAATCTAGAAAGATGTTACTGGTGAGAACAAACTTAGGTCACAGTGGGAGAGGGAGAACGTGGGATGACTTGAGAGAAAAGTACTGAACATATACATCACCATATGTAAGAGAGATAGCCAATGGGAATTGGATATATGATGCAAGGACCCCAAAGCAGGTGCTCTGTGATAACCTAGAGGGGTGGAATGGGGAGGGAGGTCTAAGAGGGAGGGAACACATGTATACCTTTGGCTGATTTCATGTTGCTATACGGCAGAAGCCATCACAATATTGTAAATTAATTATCTTCCAATTAGAAATAAAATTAAAAAAAATTTTTCAAGTTGCAGGTCTCTAAGCCATGTGTATACCACAAAGAAAACAGCAAAGATGGCAGATTTTAGGAAGACAACGATGGGGTCAAAAGGGTAATAGAACTCCTTAGCTTGGTGTGTAATCATTTCCCAATCAAGCAAACGTTCAAGACGTAGCATCAATTAGCGTTCTGGAAAGCAAGAGGCAAACATGTTTCTCCCGTTCCAAGGGCAGAGCAGAAACACAGCTGAGACGCCTTCATCCAGCTGTGGCAAGTGTAGAGACAGCTGCCGCCCTCCCCTGGGCTGAGCTGCCGCCAGAAGAAGAAGCTTGGTCTCCTCTCTCCACCCTCACAGTCCACAGACCCTTGGTGCCCAGTGACTGGCTGGTAGCCCTGCCCCACAGCTCTAGCACTTTCTATGCTATTTTTAATTTCTAGGGAGGGGGCCATGGTGGTTTTACCAGCATGCCACAGGATTTGGAACACAATTTTTCGTTAGATCTAGAAGAGCTTTGTGCAGAGCTTTGTGCAGTAGCTCCCTTAAGGCTACTGGGGTCAGAACTTCTTCCCCAGCCCCCATTTACCTGGATGGCATCGCTCACTGACCCCCTGCTGCTGCTGCTGCTGCTAAGTCACTTCAGTCGTGTCTGACTCTGTGCGACCCCATAGACAGCAGCCCACTAGGCTCCTGTGTCCCTGGGATTCTCCAGGCAAGAATACTGGAGTGGGTTGCCATTTCCTTCTCCAGTGCACACGTGCCTGCTAAGTTGCTTCAGTCATGTCCAACTCTGTGCAACCCCACGGACAGCAGCCACCAGGCTCCTCTGTCCATGAGATTCTCTAGGCGAGAATACTGGAGTGGGCTACCATTTCCTTCTCCAACTGATGGCCTAATAGATGCTATTTCCTGGGCCTCCTTTCTGAGTCAAGAACCTCCAGGGAGAGAAGATTTCTAAAGGTTTCTTAAGAAGATGACAAGAGCTCAGAAAGTTCTGAGTACTCTTGCCATACTCAGAAGCATGTGCAGAAAGTTAGGAAGAGAAAGGAAATCAGAAGGACGATGAGAGCTTGCCCAAACCTGCAGCTGGCTGAAGAGGGGTGATGGTCTTCATCTCTACGTGGACCTTGCATCTTTAGGTCAGCAGTGAAATTCAGGGCAGCACATCCCCATATTCAGTGTGACTTAGCAAAAGATAAGCAAGCATTCTTTAATGTATTAGTGTATTAAACTAGGTTAAGTGGATGTTAGAGGCCTAACTGAGTAATCCAGAAGAGTTAGATTCTATGTGTATGTCAATAGGTTAATCTCTTATTTTTTATATCACTGGCAGAATTCATACTACTGCTAATAGACCTGTATTAAATAGCTCCAGTGGCAGAGTTCTGTATATAACTTCTACATGAATACATTTGTTGTTGTTTAATTAATTAATTTTAATTGGAGGAAAATTACTTTATTGTGGTGATTCTTGCCATACATCAACATGTGTCTGGAGCCTGTTACGCAGAATGGTGGTGTTGTTTAGTTGCTTAGTCGTGTCTGACTCTGCGACCCCATGGACTGTAGCCCGCTAGGCTCCTCTGTCCATGGGATTCTCCAGGCAAGGATACTGGAGTGGGTTGCCATTTCCTCCTCCAAGGGATTGTCCCGACCTGGGGTTCGAATCCTCATCTCCGGTGTCTCCTGCATTAGCAGGTGGGTTCTTTACCACTAAGCTACCAAAGAAGCCTTAGACAGATACATATTTAGCCACAGAAAAAAGACAAGAAATCCCATGCCAGCACCAACTCTTAGCCTGGGCATTTTGCATGGTGGGAATGTAACCAGGCCTGTGAAAGCACTTTGCCTGCAGGCCCACAGCACTGTCGCCCTTCGCTCTGCTGAAAGAGTTTGCTCCTGCATGAAAGATGCTCTCCTTGTATCTGATATTTTGTAGTTGTAACACCTCTCTTTTGGAGCCTCCAGCCTGGTGCTCAGAACTGTGGCTTTTAACTGGGACACTCTGAAGACATCATGACTTCTGTGTTATGGGCCAGTGGATTCCAGGTTGGGGAGCAAATTAAGGGTGTTTTCTTTGGGATCCTTAAGAAAGGGCTGGGATAAGACTCATTGAGGTCTGGCCACTTTACATAGCCTGACCCTTCAACACATGTTCTTCTGGAAGGCTGTTGGGAGCCCTGCACTACTAGAAGTTGGCAGAGGGAACACGTTCAGGGTAGACCCAAATGCTCTGGGTGGGCATTCTTGCAAGAGGGGCTCTGGAGAAGAGGCATGTGTTCTGTGCATCCAGGAATTCTTTACTGAGCTGGGACTGTCAGGGGCAAGGAAGAGATCTGAAGGAACTCAGCTGCTTTTGCTGGAAGGTGGTTTCCAAAGGGGGACTCTTTGGAGAGGCCCCTGTGTGGATCTCTCATGCATAAAACAGGCGATCCTTTTCATTGAGCGCAAGCTGGAAGCGTCCAGGTTTAGTGCTACAAAGCCTTGTCAAGTAGAAATGGTTTTTCAAGGTAACAATGGCAGTTTCTGTTTATAGAAACCATCAAAATTGAGGTTATATGAATGCTTCAAAAGGATCTCTCCATAAAGCATCTAATAAAAAACGTTTAATGGCACAAGATGGGACAAAATATCCTGAGGGACAGAGCTACAAACTGTGCAATCTGGAAAGCATGTGAGTTGTTTTTTTTCCCTCCCATCACTGAATTGAAAACTCATTTTAAAGATTGGACTTCAATTGTGAAGACCTACCTCTGTTTTCCAATACAACTTCCAGTGTCAAAGAAGGATGATAAGAAAGCCTCTTTTCAGGCAGCTGAAATGAGATGCTGGTACTCAGGCTACTGCTAGGCCATCTGTCTGCTCTCTTGTTTTGCTGCCCTGAAAGATCCTGACTGTGTGATCGCAGATGTCTGCTACCTGTCCCAGGGGTCCAGCAGATGCCTACCACGTGAGTTTCCAACATGGTGGCTGAACCTTTCTCCCCAGCCAGGGCTGGCACATCCCTTCGGTGGCCCAGCACCCCAGTTTATCAGTACCACCCCCAAGCAGGCATTCCGTTCTTAGGTGTGGGTTCACGTGTGTGAATATCATTAGAGGTGGACGGACCGTTTTTTGTATTTACACTGAGAAATCACCCCACCACCTAAATAAGGCACACATGTTTGCACATCAGTTGATGCTGTGTCTGTTTCGGAGGTTCAGTTACATTTGTAATTACGCCCCAGGAGCAGGAATCAGAATGAGTGGACCTAGAAGGGTTGTTGTCATGACTGAGTCGCATGCCATTGCCCCGTAGAAGCCTCTCACAGGTCGTACCCTGGACTCTGCGGCCCTGAGCCTGCCCAGCCTCTGCCTGGACTATGCCACCCCTTGCCACTCTTGTTCCCTTTCCCTGTGTGTCATCGCCACCTGTGTCTGTTGCCCTCTGTTGGGTTCCCACATGCCATTCTGCAGCGTATTTCTCTTTAGGATGTCTGTACTGGGTCTATTCATGTTTGGTTTTTGGTATAATTCTTAGAGAAAAATTTTGTACGACTTTTTTCCAAGTTCCAGGAAGGAGAGGAACCACCTCCCCGTGTGCCCATGTTCCCGCCTACACGTTAAAGATGCCTTTCTCTCAGCTGCCTGGGAGGTAGGAAACTAGCATTTAACTCGGTGCCCACATAAAGCCAGAAACAGTTCATGTTTTTATTAGGAACTTCAATGAAAACAGGCAGGGTGGGTGGAACTTTCTTATACTGTCGATGACAAAGCTAAGATTCCAATACGAAGTTCAAGATCACACAGCAGTGGTTAATATTGAGATGGGGAGTTTTTGACCTGGTGGCCTGGGTCTAAATGCCTCACCCTTGGCCCTGCACCACAGAGCTTAAGAACTAGGCTCGCCTGTCCCCTCCTGGCTCCCTGTTCATTCCTCTCCCACTGTGGGTCTTGCCCCACTGATTCCTTTCCCTAGACCCATCTTCTACCTTGTCTCATCTGTATATCATAACTCTAGTAACACAGCCAGCAAAGTCCATTGCTAGGATGTGTTTCATGTCCGACGTCCTCTATGCAGGCTAAGAACTGAGGAGGGCGGAGTTTGTGTCATGGGTCCAGTCCCGGCATTTGGTGGGATTGTTGTTGCTGTTCAGTAGCGCAGTCACATCCAACTCTCTGCGACCCCGTGGACTGCAGCAGGCCAGGCGTCCCTGTCCATCACCAACTCCCACAGCTTGCTCAAACTCATGTTCATTGAGTCAGTGATACCATCCAACCATCTCATCCTTTGTCGTCTCCTTCTTCTCCTGCCCTCAATCTTGCCCAGCATCAGGGTCTTATCCAATGAGTCAATTCTTCACATCAGGTGGCCAAAGGATTGGAGTTTCATCTTCAACATCAGTCCTTCCAATGAAAATTCAGGACTGATTTCCTTTAGGATTGACCGGTTTGATCTCCTTGCAGTTCAAGGGACTCTCAAGAGTCTTCTCCAACACCACAGTTCAAAAAGCATCAATTCTTCAGCTCTCAGCTTTCTTTATGGTCAAACTCTCACATCCATACATGATTATTGGAAAAACCATAGCTTTGACTATACAGACTTTTGTTAGCAAAGTAATGTCTCTGCTTTTTAATATGCTGTCTAGGTTAGTTCATAGCTTTTCTTCTAAGGAGCAAGCATCTTTTAATTTCACGGCTGCAGTCACCATCTGCAGTGATTTTGGAGCCCAAGAAAATAAATTCTCTCACTGTTTCCATTGTTTCCCCATCTATTTGCCATGAAGTGATGGGACTAGATGCCATAATCTTAGTTTTTTGAATGTTGAGTTTTAAGTCAGTGATTTCACTCTCCTCTTTCACTTTCATCAAGAGGCTCTTTAGTTCCTCTTTGCTTTCTGCCATAAGGGTGGTGTCATCTGCAATCTGAGGTTATTGATATTTCTCCCAGCAATCTTGATTCCAGCTTGTGCTTCATCCAGTCTGGCATTTCACATGATGTACTGATTCTTTTGAAAAGACCGTGATACTGGGAAAGATTAAAGGCAGGAGGAGAAGGGGACAACAGAAAATGAGATGGTTGGATGGCATCACTGACTCAATGGAGAAGAGTTTGAGTAGACTCTAGGAGTTGGTAATGGACATGGAGGCCTGGCATGCTGTGGTCCATGGGGTTGCAAAGAGTCGGACATGACTGAGCAACTGAACTGAACTAAACTCTGTATATAAGTTAAATAAGCAAGGTGATGGTATACAGCCTTGACATATTTCTTTCCCAATTTGAAACAAGTCCATTGTTCCATGTCTGGTTTTAACTGTTGCTTCTTGACCTCAGGAGGCAGGTAAGTTCTCTGTTCATTTCCAAGGCAAACCATTCAATATCACAGTAATTCAAGGCTATGCCACAACCACTAATGCTGAACAAAGCTGAACTTGAATGGTTTTATGATGACCTACAAGACCATCTAGAGCTAACACCAGAAATGGATGTCCTTTTCATCATAGAGGACTAGAATGCGAAAGGAGAAGTCAAGAGATACCTGGAGTAATAGGCAAGTTTTTCCTTGGAGTACATAATGAAGCAGGGCAAAGGCTAACTGAGTTTTGTCAAGAGAGTGCACTGGTCAGAGCAAACACCCTCTTCCAACAACACAAAAGAGGACTCTACACATGGACATCACCAGATGGTAAATACCAAAATCAGATTCTTTGCAGCCAAAGATCGAGAAGCTCTATACAGTCAGCAAAAACAAGACCAGGAGCTGACTGTGGCTCAGATCATGAACTCCTTATTGCAAAATTCAGACTTAAATTCAAGAAAGTAGGAAGGTCCACGTCCATTGCCCAGCTCAAGGTGGTTCAGACCAAGTATGTGGAAGCCAAGGACTGTCTGAATGTGCTGAAGAAAAATAACGAGGGGAAAGAATTACTTGTCCCACTGATGAGTCTGTGTATGTCCCTGGGAAGCTACATGATGTGGAATGTGTGCTTAGTGATGTGGGAACTGGCTACTATGCAGAGAAGACAGCTGAGGATGCCAAGGACTTCTTCAAGAGGAAGATAGACTTCCTTACCAAGCAAATGGAAAAAATCCAGCCAGCTCTGCAGGAGAAGCACGCCATGAAACAGGCTGTCATGGAGATGATGAGCCAGAAGATTCAGCAGCTCACAACCCTGGAAGCAGCTCAGGCTACCGCCAAGGCCTGAGAGCTTGTTTCAGAAATGAGGCAGAGGGTGCCTGCTTCTGGGGCCTGGGCCTTTGTGGACGTGGTTTTCTGGAATGGGGAAAGAAGAGGATCTGTGTTTAATGCTAATAAATGAGCCAGCTGGGCGAAAAAAAAAAAAAAAGAATAAAGTAGGAAAACCACTGGACCATTCAGGTATGACCTAAATCAAATCCCTTATGATTATACAGTGGACGTGACAAATAGATTCAAGAGATTAGATCTGATAGACAGAGTGCCTGAAGAACTATGGATGGAGGTTCATGACATTGTACAGGAGGCGGTGATCAAGACCATCCCCAAGAAAAAGAAATGTGAAAAGGTAAAATGGCTGTCTGCAGAGGCCTTAAAAATAGCTGAGAAAAGAGAAGCTAAAGGCAAAGGAGAAAAGTTATACTCATCTGAATGCAGAGTTCTAAAGAATAGCAGGGAAAGACAAAAAAGACGTTCTCAGAGATCAATGCAAAGATATAGAGGAAAACAATAGAATGGGAAAGACTAGAGATCTCCTCAAGAAAATTAGACATACCAAGGGAACATTTTAGCCAAAAATGGGCACAATAAAGGATAGAAATGGTATGGACTTAACAGAAGCAGAAGATATCAAGAAGCGGTGGCAAGAGTACACAGAAGAACTGTACAAAAAAGATCTTCATGACGCAGATACTCACCTAGAGCCAAACATCCTGGAATGTGAAGTCAAGTGGGCCTTAGAAAGCATCACTACGAACAAAGCTAGTGGAGGTGATGGAATTCCAGTTGAGCTGCTTCAAATCCTGAAAGATGATGCTGTGAAAGTGCTGCACTCAATATGCCAGCAAATTTGGAAAACTCAGCAGTGGCCACAGGACTGGAAAAGGTCAGTTTTCATTCCAATCCCAAAGAAAGGCAATGCCAAAGAATGCTGAAACTAC
>SJXQ01001123.1:0-46242 GCA_006408695.1 Aepyceros melampus
AAGAATTGATGCTTTTGGACTGTGGTGTTGGAGAAGACTCTTGAGAGTCCCTTGGACTGCAAGGAGATCCAACCAGTCCATTCTGAAGGAGATCAACCCTGGGATTTCTTTGGAAGGAATGATGCTAAAGCTGAAGCTCCAGTACTTTGGCCACCTCATGTGAAGAGTTGACTCATTGGAAAAGTCTCTGATGCTGGGAGGGATTGGAGGCAGGAGGAGAAGGGGAAAACCGAGGATGAGATGGCTGGATGGCATCATGGACTCGATGGACGTGAGTCTGAGTAAACTCCGGGAGATGGTGACGGACAGGGAGGCCTGGCGTGCTGCGATTCATGGGGTCGCAAAGAGTCGGACACAACTGAGCGACTGAACTGAACTGAACTGAGTACACAGTTCTGTTCTAGGTATTAGTGATATAACAGTAAACAAAAAAAGGTAAAGTCTCTCATCAAAATCACCTTCTGTTTGGGAATGACAGATAACAAGCAACTAAATAGACAACATTAATAATACTTAGAAAATTAAGCAAGTGAGGAAAGAAGAGAGTGATTGCTGTAGGGGTTGCTATTTTCTCCATGAAGGTCTCTCTGATACTGTGATATTTGAGCAGAGACTCAAAAGAAGTGGTGAGGGTGGGTCATGAAGTGTTCCAGGGGAAAAGCATTTCAGGCAGAGGAAACAGACAGTGCAAAGACGCTGAGTCTGTTTGGAGGGTTTGAGGAATACCTAGGAGGCTAGTGTGACTGGGAGTAAACAAGACAGACAGTTCCAAGAGATTAAAGGATTTTGAGCAGAAGAGGGATGGTCTCCCCAGACCTTCCTTGATTTAGCTCACCAGTTATTGTCCACATCTAAACCAGCAGCATGGCATGTGTACCAGGGCAAACAGATAGACAAGAACTACACACGAGGCTGCAATGACCCTATCCCCACCCAACACTGGCTGCAGTTTGCTCACATTGACTACAAATGCTCATTCTAGGCCAGCTGTACCCATGGCTTGCCAAGACCTCAGTGGCCATCGCTGAGTGCTGTGAGGGCCTTGGTGGTCAAGTACGCCAAGGCATTTAATCAAACTACAAATACAGCCCGGCCGTAGTCTCAGGTGGTTGGCCTCCTACTCCTAAAATCTCTCAGGTTTAAAATTCTGTGATCTAACCTTGTAAATTTTAAATCTGTACTTAGATTTTTACTTTTTTTTTTAATAAAGAATAGGTAAGAATGTGTACATTAAAAGAACACCTTTTTTTCCAATAGACTTTATTTTTAGGATAGTTTTAGACTTTTAAAAATATTGCAAAGATAATTTAGAGAGTTCTCACATACCCTGCAGCAGTTTCCTCTATTATTGACATTTTACATTAGTATGATATACTTGGCAATTATGGAACTAATATTAATCCACTAAAGTCCGTAGTTCAGCCAGATTTCCGCCATCTTCTCTAACGTCTTTCTGTTCTAGGACACCGCATTGCATTCTCTTTCCTTAGGCTCCTCTTGGCTGTGAGCTTTCCTTGCTTGGGAACTTTGAGAGTTGTTTTTGTTGTTTTCTGTTTTGAGGATCGTTCAGTGCAGCATGTGGAATCTAGTTCACTGACCAGAAATCAAGCGCGGGCCCTGCATTGGGAGTGTGGTGTCTTAGCCAGCGGACCACCAGAGAAGTCCCAGCCTTGAGAGTTTCGAAGGGTTGATCAGGGAGTTCTAGGAAGGCTCTCTGTAGAAATGTGTCTGGTATTTTGCTCATGATTAGACTTGGGCTGTGGGTCTTGGGGCTCCAGACCACAGAGGTGCCCTTTTCTCGCATCGTGAGCATCACACTGTCGTCATGGTTTACCACTGTTGACGTTGCCCTGGGTCAGCGGCTGAGGTGTGCGTTTCAGGTCTCTCCACTGTCCCCTTTTATACAAACTACTCTTTGGAAGGACGGCCACACTTACGGAATAGAAAGTGTGCTCTCCTTCCTTAGAATTAGCCATTTCTCCAGGGGGTCCTGGTTCTTTTGATTGAAGAATGATATCAGAAATCAGTATCCATTGCTACCAAAGTATTGTTTCTCGGCCCTCTCAGCTGACAGAGCAAGGGAAGGAAAAGAATATGTATATATATGTACACACACACTAACCTGTGTATAAATACATGTCTGTAGACATTTCTATATGTGTGTGATAAGCGACCCTATGGAACGTAGCCCACCGGGCTCCTCTGTCCATGGAATTCTCCAGGCAAGAATACTGGGGTGGGTTGCCATGCCCTCCACCAGGGACAGAACCTACGTTTCCAGCACCTCCTGCATTGGCAGGCAGGTTCTTTACCACTAGCAGCACCTGGGAAGCCCATTTCTGTATGTAACCATCTTATTTATGTTGAGGTAGAAACATGAGCTCATTCTGATGTCTCCAACTCTAATCTATTACCATATGGATTCTTCTAGCCTCCCCTCCTTACTTATCGGTACAAAGGTCTCCACGGGAAACAGCTTTATCAGTGAGAGTGCAGTGCTGATGTTCCTTTAGTCTTACAGATTCCATTCATCTCCAAAGCTACTTAGGCCAGCACTTCTCCCCAGGCCTTTTCAGTGGGATGGTTTTATATGTTTATAATACAGTTAGGCACTCGTCACTACCTTCATTCCTTCCTGAGATCTGAAGGGCACACTTTTTAATTTACATTTTATCTCAGATAATAAGTCAATTTATTTTACATGATAAATTTATAGAGAAAAATCACCATGAGAAACAAAATAGTCCAATCATACTTTCTCATTTTCCAGGGTTTTTTTTTTTTAAGTAATTTTCACATTATATAAGTAATACATTAATACAAGTTAAAGTCCCCTTTAATACTCTTCCAAGCCCAATTCCTCTGCTAGTGGTAAACACTTTTCTTCATCTGAGATGTGATGTGTCTGTGCATGCTTTTCTCTTGCACTTGTAGCTGCATATATATATACTGATAGAAAATGACTAATATTGCTATATATGTTTGAACATAAATGATATCATACATGACTTCTGCAACTTGATATTCTCCAGAGGAATCATTTTGGTTGTCTTTCAAGTCTGTGTATGGCTTTGTGCCTCATGAATTTCATTGCATAGATTGGACATGTTGATTACAATCCTGGGGTTTTCCTCCTACTATTACCAGCTATGCTGCAGGAAAAGTCTTATACATATGCAGTGTTTCCCCAGGAATTGCTGGGGCATAGAGATGCACATTTTAATTGTAACAGCTACTGTCAAATTACCCATCAGCATATTCAAGCTAGAAAAAAAATCTTGTTCTATATTATGTGACTGAGAGGAGAGAGAAGAGGATCCAATTGCTAGTTTTTAATTTGTCTTAATGTTTCTCCCTGGAGAGTAGTAACTATGGGGAAGACCTATTGTGTGTTATTTAAAAGAACCTCATGCTGTGATGATTTCAATCATTTCTAAAATGTTAATAGTTAATTTATTAGAAGAGGGGCAGTGTGGTAGAGTGGTCTATCTACTCTCAGACACTGATTCTAAATAGACGCTGCAGCAGTTGTATGAATAGATGCTGCAGCAGGAGCTCCTCATTTGCTTGACAGGGGCCTGGAATGCCACAGTCACAGAAGGCCCACAATAGCAGATACCAGGTGAGATTCTTCCTGGCCTCTCACATGAGTAGGAAGTTCATGAGTTTATTCATTTAGCCATCATGGGCTAAGAGCTGGGCACTGGGATGCCTTTTTGCCTTCCAGTTATTCAGGCAGATTGGAAATGCCCAGAATGCCTCTGCAGAGGTAACCACTGCATCTCTGAACTTTCCTTTCCTGTTTGATTGAGTGTATGTCGGACACCAGGCAAGAAGCCTGGCACAGAGGGGACAGAGGTGAGGGTAGCATGCCGCTGCCATGGACTTGCTCACAGCAGCTTCGCCAGCTGTTACATTGACCCTCAGCTCCATCTTGGTTTGCTTCCACTAAATGGCAAGTGAGACACTTTCTGTGCTGCCTGCAAGACTGAGGGTGTGTTAAGCATCCTCAAATAATGTGAGCAGTGGATTCAGTCCTTCTGCGCGTGCCAGATGTGCGTCCCTCCCAGAGGCACTCTCACAGCCTTCTTTGTGCTCCTGGAATTATTTCCCGGATGATTGGGAGTTAGGATGGATGTGTGCAAGCTAATAACGTGCTGTGCTGCCAGTTCATCAGAAATGGAAAAATTAAATTAAAAAGTTGCTCACCATGTTCCCATTCTGATTAATCAGAACCAGGTATGTGCATGGCATTCAAAGAGCAGATTGCTCCGAAGAGGATGTACTCACACAGTTTATCAACCGTGGGAAGGCAGAGATGATGCCATCTGAGGATGAGATGAGGAAGGATTCAGTCAGATTTTTTTTTAAGGTTTATGGAGCATCTTTCATTGCACACAATTATTAGGTGCTTATTCTCCCAATAGTCCTGTAATTTGCCACAACTGACTCCAGAGTGGGGAAGGCAGAGATGAACAGGATCTGGTTGTTTCCACTTAGAGATCTTTCCTAGCTTTTCTCAGAGCAAAGGGGATTTCTCTTGTTTGATCAATGGTCAAACAGTAAACTCTCTTTCTTTTCTCCTCAACACTGTATTCTGGATCTGGTTTGTCCTGTAAGGTGGACTGAACTGTGTACCCTAAAAAATCAGCGCAAACCCTACCCACCCCCTGCCTATGAATGTGAGCTGATTTGGAAATAACATCTACAAAAATAATTGAGTTAAGATGAGGTTGTATTGGATTAAGGTGGGCAATAAACTCAAAAGAAAGGAGAGAAAGGTTTGGAAAGAGGCACACAGGGAAGAAGGCCATGTGAACCCAGAGGCAAGAGATGGAAGTGGGGCAGGTGACACCACAAATGGAGAGACAGGGAAGAGATTCTCCCTCAAATTTTCCATAGGGAACCAACCCTGCCAGCAGTTTGCTTTTGGAACTCTGGCCAGTTGAGCTAGGAAAGAATAAATTCCTGTTGCTTTAAGACACAGTTTACCACACAAAGTTTGTGGTACTTTGTTCCAGCAGTAGAAAACTAATACACTAATACACGTGTCTTTTGGTTCTCTTGAGAAAGGAGGTTTTAAACCCAGATATTCTGTTCCCATCAAAGAAAGACCCAGGCCCTCATTGAGCAATTACTTTCACTTCCAAAATCTAGCCTATTTGGCAAGTACTGCTTCTCCTGTTCCTCCTGGCTTTGCAACAAAGTCAAGTGCCAATGGGACAATTTTTTTTTTAATCTTTTTAATTCTGGTTTTTTTTCTTAACTTAAAAAAAAAATCCGAAACAATTGACCCATTTATCCTACCCCTTGCCTCTGTTTTCTGTATTTATGAGTTTGAGGTATATGTGTGTATATATATTTATATATAGTCCTTTACATAGAGAAATCATATGGTATTTCTCTTTGATTTATTTCACTAGCGTAATGCCCTCAAGGTCCATCCATGTTGTTGCAAATAGCAAGATTTCATTCTTTAAAAAAAAAAAAAAAGACTCTCTAGTTGCAGCCTGTGGACTTGGTTGCCCCATGGCATGTGGGATCCTAGTTCCCCAACCAAGGGTCAAACCTATGTTCCCTGCATTGCAAGACAGATTTTTGACATCTGGACTACTAGGGAAATCCCTCATTCTTTTTTATGCTGAACAGTATTCTGTTATGTGTGTGTGTGTGTGTGTATATATGTATGTGTGTATATAAATATACACACTACAGTTTCTTTATCCATTTATCCATTGATGGATACTGAGAGTTGTTTCCATATCTTAGCTATTGTAAATAATGCTGCAGGGAAGTGTGCTTGTATCTTTTCAAGTTAGTGTTTTTGTTTTATTCAGATAAATACCCAGAATTAGAATTACTAGATCATGTGATAGTTCTATTTTTAATTTTTTGAGGCACTTCTATACTGTTTTCCTTAGTGGCTGCATCTCCACATCCTCACCAACCCTTGTTATTTGTTATCTTTTTGATAACAGTCATTCTAACAGATATGATATCTCATTATGATTTTAATTTGCATTTCACTGGTGATAAACGAGGTATAGCATCCTTTCATGTACCTGTTGACCATATGTATGTCTTCTTTTGAAAAATGTCTGTTCAGATCCTCTGTCCATTTTGTAACCAGATTATGTGTTTTTCTGCTATTGGGTTGTATGCGTTCTTAATATATTTTGGACATTAACCCATTATCATATACATATGATTTGAAAATATTTTCCCCATTCAGCAAGTTACCTTTTTATTCTCTTGATTATTTCCTTTGCTTGTGGAAAGCTTTTTAGATTGATGTGGTCCCATTTGTTTATTTTTGCCTTTGTTGCTTTTGCTTTTGGTGTCAGATTGAAAAAAAAATCATTTCCAAAAGCTATGTCAAGGAGCTCACTGCCTATATTTTCTTCTACAGGTTCTGTGGTGTCAGGGGGTGAAATTGCTCAGTCTGAAATAACATTCAAATCTTTAATCCACTTGAGTTGGTTTTTGTAGATGGTGTAAGATGTGATCCCATTTCATTCTTTTGCATATCGCTGTCTAGTTGTCCCAATACCATTTTTCAAAAATAATTTTACTTACTTACTTTTGGCTGTGCTGGGTCTTCATTGCTGTGAGGGTTTTTCTCTAGTTACCGCAAGTGGGGCTACTCTCTAGTTGTGGTTCCAGGCCTTCTCATTGCTATGGCTTCTCTTGTTGCAGAGGACTAGCTCTAGGGTGTGTGGACTTCAGTAGTTGTGGCTCCTGGGATCTAGAGCACAGGTTCAATAGTTGTGACACACAGGCTTAGTTGCCCCACAGCATATGGGAATCTTCTTGGACCAGGGATTAAACCTGTGTCTAATGCATTGGTAGGTGGATTCTTTACCACTGAGCCACCAGGAAAGCACCCCAACACCATTTATTAAAGAGACTGTCTATTTCCTATTATATATCCTTGGCCCCTTTGTTATAAATTAGTTGACTGTATATGCATGGATTTATTTCTAGGCTCTCTATTGTGTTCCACTGAGCTATGTAATTTTTATACTAATACCACACTGCTTTAATTATTATAGCTTTGTATTATAGTTTAAAATTAATGAGCATGATGCCTCCCCTCTTTGTTCTTCCTTCTCAAGGTTAGTTTGGCTATTCAGCTTCTTTTATGGTTTTATACAAATTTTAGGACTATTTGTTCTGTTTCTGTAATGCCATTGTATTTTGATATGGATTGCATTGAATCTGTAGATCGCTTTTCATTTTCAGTCACTCAGTTGTGTCCGACTCTTTGCAACCCCATGGACTTAGCCTGCCAGGCTCCTCTGTCAATGGAATTTTCCAGGCAAGATAGATTGTTTTGGGTGGTATGGACATTTTATTATTTATTTATTTATTTGGCTGTGCTGGGTCTTAATTGCAGCACACAAGATCTTCTATCTTTGTTGCAGCTTTCAGGATCTTAGTTGTGGCGTGTGATCTCTTAGTGGCACATGTGGGATCTAGTTCCCTGACCAAGGATCAAACCCTGGCACCCTACATTGGGAGCATGAATATCAATTATTCCAGTCCATGAACATGGAATATCTATTTATTTGCATTTTCTTCAATTTCTTTCACTTACGTCTTGTTATTTTCAATATTTAAGTCTTACTCTTCCTTGGTTAATGTATCCCTAGATTTTTTATTCATTTAGATGCAATTTGTCAATGGAATTGTTTTATTAATTTCTCTTTCTGATAGTGTATTATTAGTGTATAGAAACACAACAGGTTTTTGTGTATTGATCCTGAACGTTACTAAATGTATTAGTTCTAAGAGCTTCTGTGTCCACATGGCCACTGAGGTACTCTTTTGGCAGCCGATAGAATAGCTCACTGGTGGAATGGACACAGGAAGCCTGTTAGTTCTGACCTCATGGCCCACCTAAACAGTTCAGCACATTGGAGCTGCAGCTTGAAGGTGGAGCTAGAATCTGCAAACAGGCCAAACAGAAAGAGTCTTGACCTCCTCACTGTGCAGTGTTCACAGGGAGGAGGCTACAGTGCTGGGGGCCATCCCAGTTTGTGCCAACCTGAAACACATGGGCTTTGCCACAAAGCAAAACAGGTAGGCTTGCACATACAAGGTCCAGGACTTGGGTGGGCAGCACAGTCCTAGGTTCTCTGTGGCCTCTTTCCCTCTGAATGGTGTTTTCCTTCAAAAGATCCATTGAATCTTCCATTAAAACAAAATCATAAAATTGTGGGATTTCAGAGCTACAAAAGAACTGAGGTTTGATTTAGTTCAGTTTCTCACCTCATTTTGTTTATAATAATGCTATTTGCCACTTGTTGAATAATAATATGAAATATTTATTGAATATGTACTATGTGCCAGGAGATTTTCTAAGTGCACTGTATATGTTAACATGTTTGGCAGTCACAGCAGAGCTTTGCAGAAGGACTCTCGTTATTCCCAGCGTGTCGATGAGGAAACTGAGGCACAGGGAGTAAAGGAACTTGCAGTAAGACACTGGCAAGTGGCAGAATCAGGATTCACACCCAGGTTTGTGTAACTCCAAGCCCTCTTAGCCCCCTGTTTCACAGAAACCCCAACACAAAATTATATACCCCACTTCATGCAGCCAAAGAACAAGAGTATCAAGACTTGCGGCCACAATGCTGGAAAACAGGAAGTAGTTTTGTATCTTCTTAATATAGACCCAACCCCAAACATGCGTGCATGTGCAGGCGTATGCATGCACTGTCTTGCTCTCTCAGTCTTCTACCTCTGCCTTCCTAGTGTTTGAGGATAGTCCAGTGTCCATGGCTGGATTAAAATGCATTTTGAAGTCACTATGAAGTGACTTCATTTGCATGATGAATATTACCCAGGGCATGTGTGGGTGTCTCCTCTCTCGCCAGGGCCAACCGACTGCCCAGCGGCCAGATAAAGAATGGGGCAGGAAGGCTACTACTTTCTGAAGCCACATCCTGGCCCTGCCATTCAGGACCCAGAGGCTTGGGTTGTTGTGGTCGTTGCTGTCCATGCTATTGGGTGGGTAAAGGGTCTCCTTGCTGAGGATTTCTGCAGGGTCAGAACCTGGACAGAGAAGCCATGTGTATGAAGGAAAAGTTTCTGTAGCCCAAGGTCCCAAGAGAATGAAGAGGCCACAGGGAAGAAGTGAAACAGGTGGCTTTGCCCAAGCGGAGGGAAGCAGGGCTGCCCATGGCGGCCTCACCAGAGTTGGCTTTGGCTCTGTCAGACAGGTAGACAGCACCCTGGGACTGCCCAGTGGATGCCCGAAAGACACTGGTTCCTCTGAGGCAAAGAGAAGGTACCTGGATGCTAACTCAGAAAAGGGCTGTGTTGACTGTACCCATTCAAGTCTGCACTCTGCATATGTTAATTAACCACCTGCACTGTGGACAACTACCCGGAGAAGGAACTGTGGTCCAAGGGCTGTACCAAGATCAAGATATCAGGCTTCCTGAGTGGTGTTCAGGCTATTTAAAGAAGTGGATTCCAGGTTTCAGATTCCAGCCCATACCTCCGGTTTCTTATGGCTTAAGGATTCAATTCTTGATTCAACTACATTTCAGCTTTGGTAGTTATAGGGCCAGAGGACATTTAAGAGGTTATCCAGTCACCCTGGCTTTTGGGAGACTCCAGAATTTGGGACACAGTTGAAGAGGGGCTCCTTTCCTAGTCTCCCTGGCAGCCCAGTCTTTGATCGTAATTTTGGCCAGACCTTTTATGATGGCTCTCTCTGTTCACTACTGCTTGCTGAAAAGCAGAAATCTACTTCAAAAGCACTGTGCATTCCTTATGTAATTGGCTTTTCTGTCACTTGTGGGGTTTTAGTTTGTCCTTTGTCTGTGAAGCTGCCAAATCCTAACTCTTCCCATCTCCACCAAAAGTTCCAGGTATACCCCTGATTTAAATACATATCAGATTTGCCCAAAAGGTAGTCTAATCATTCCTAGACTTAGTCGCCCTTTCTGAGAAGGTCTGGACCCCTGACCAGTATCCACTGTACCTGCTCCTGCTCCAGGTTGAGCAGAAGCCCTGGGCTACCTCTCTGGTGTGTCTGTTTTGGCCATAAGCATCTTGGCTGTAGACATCTTTGTTTGCCACAGGCATTTTCATTGCAAACATTTTCACTGCATATCTCATTGGCTCTGATGGCAATATTAAATAACAGAAACCAAAAGAGAAACATTTAAAAAACATAGTGAAACAAAAAATGAGAATTAACAAAAACAAGTTAAAGTCTTTATTGTGAAATACAAAATATTTCAATACATTTTTTTTTCTTTATTTATCTTCGGCTGCACTGGGTCTTCATTGCTATGCAGGCTTTTCTCTAGTTGCGGTAAGTGGGGAGCTACTCTCTAGTTGTGGTGCATGGATTTCTCATTGTGGTGGCTTCTCTTGTTGTGGAGAACAGGCTCTAGGCACTCAGGCTTCAACAGTTGAAGAGGTGGGCTCAGAAGTTGCACCTCAGAGCGTTGGCTCAGAAGTTGCACCTCAGAGCGTTGGCTCACCATCTGTATGTAGTTCAAGAGCTTAGTTGTCCAAGGCATATGGAAACCTCACGGATCAGGGATGGAATCCATGTCCTTTGCATTGACAGGCAGATTCTTATCCACCATACCACCAGGGAAATCCCTGAATACATTTTCATGGCATGGAGAAGGCAATGGCACCCCACTCCAGTATTCTCGCCTGGAAAATCCCATGGATGGAGGAGCCTGGTGAGCTGCAGTCCGTGGGGTCACTAAGAGTCAGACACGACTGAGCGACTTCACTTTCACTTTTCACTTTCACTTTGATGCACTGGAGAAGGAAATGGCAACCCACTCCAGTGTTCTTGCCTGGAGAATCCCAGGGATGGGGGAGCCTTAGTGGGCTGCTGCCTATGGAGTCGCACACTACTAAAGTGACTTAGCAGCAGCAGCAGCAGCAGATTCATGGCAATATTGCACAAGTAACTGATTTTATTTTGTGGGTTGTACATAAGCGCTTGTCTTCCAAGTATTTCATTCACTTTATTTTATTTTAATGTTCATTTATTTAGTTGTGCCAGGCCATAGTTGTAGCTCTCTGGATCTTTATTTGTGGCATACGAATTCTTAGTTGCAGCATGTGGAATTTAGTTCCCTGACCAGGGATCAAACCCGGGCCCCCTGTACTGGAAGTGCAGAGTCTTAGCCACTGGACCACCAGGGAAGTCCCTTAACAGTATTTTATGCTTTGTTGTTGTTGTTGATTATTCTCCCCACTCAGCATCACTTTTTTTCTGTTTCACTGTAATTTCTTCCTTCATTGAGTGAAGTGTCAGTTTCCATATACTAGGATGCACATTGGTGACTGAGCTCTGTGTTGCCTTATGAAAACCTCCCACCGCTGTGTATTCTTGGTGTATTGTCACTTGTCCCTTGACAGACGTTCCAGGGTTCTATGGGAAACGTGGCTTAGACTCTGTGCCTTCAAATCACTGGAGGATTTGCAAACTGATATGTTATCATTTTCTAGTAGTCTGCAGTCAGGTTTGCCCTCTGTTATTTCACACTTTCCCATAAGTTTTATCACCATTTTTCTATTGAATCAATATACATAGTGCCTCTCATTCACCATTTTAAGACCACATGTCTACTGTTCACTGTATAGACCATTATGAGAGCTAAGATTTATGCAATATAAGAATAGGAGTCCTGCATCAGTGGAGAAGTGAAACCAAACTGTCAGACTAAACTGTCAGCCAATTATTTTGTCTTCTAAGGCAAGATTGCCTTACGGCCAATTAGTTCTGCAGTGAAAATGCAGTGAAGATGCTTACAAAGAATGTTCCTAGCTCCCTTCTCTAGGATTCAGTTATTGCCACGGGGCACTTTTGAATCTTAACCTAGGGATCCAAGAGACAAGGTGGTGCCTGAGTTTAGGAAACTAAAACAACCCACAGCCCTGGGTAGCAATTTTGTATGTGGAAGCTCTTTAACCTATAAGACCTTCACAGTTGCCTGGATTAATGCCTGTAAAAACTACCCATGTCCTTGGAGGGAGCCTCTCAAGTCTTCAGAGGAGGGGAAGGGTCTACCCTCTATGGGTGCTCACTGACTGAATGTGGGAGAAGGGTGTTCCTCAGAGCAAAATCAAGATCTGTTAGTGGAAGAAGAAATGGGATGAGGTGGGGGAATTAATTATGAAAAGGCCAAAATGCCAAACATTCTCCGTAGCTAGCCACTCCTTTTTGTCTTTCCTGAGCTTCCTTTCACTAATCTGTCCTTCAACTACTGATTACCAAAGAAAAGAAGAATCTCTCTGTCATAGTGGGGAGTGCTCATGGCCTGGCGACTTTTATAACTTGCTCTGTGTTATAGTCTCGCTCATTCTGAAAGCTGGAGGTAATATGGAAACGCTGTAGGCAGCCTCATTCCTGGCCTCCATTCATCATCCATCTGTGATGTCTTTCATACCTGGAGCTGGTGCTTCTTTGCTCAATCTGGAGACTCTCCCGCGAGATCAATCCTTTCTCCCCATTCGCATTCCTGTGCTACAGCCTTCCTTCTGCTCTGGACTTCCTGTTCTATTTTTAAACAGTCAGAGCCTGGACACATCCTTGGCAGACTCAGAGCCCCAGTGAATGGTAAGCATCCAACCTGAATACCTGCCCTGCTTTGAGTGCCCTGGGTTTGCCCCAAGTGCAAGGTGGTTGCTCACCTCCCATCAGCTGTCACCCTCCACCCTCCCAACCTGGCTGGCCACATTTTCTCCTCCTGCTGTCAGCTCTTGAAATGCAAACTGTGTGTGAAGAGGTGTTTCCTTGCCTGGGAGATTCCAGAGTTTCAGGTCTGTGCTCTGCCTCACTGGGGTGCCCTCAGCAACCACACCAGAAGGTGACTGAGGCCCTGCCTCTTTGGAACAGTGAGTCGAGTACACAGTGTTGTAGCTTCCTTAAATCTTCTTCAGTCCTGTCCGCCCAGAGGGTGGAGGCGGATTCCAATTTCTGTGGGTTTTTCTGATCACTTAGCACATGCCAGGTGGCACACAGGAACCCAGAATGTGGGCCACAGACTTTCTGTCTCTAATCCAAACAAGAACCTCTGCAAAATGTACTGCACTTCCCGTGGGTGCTCGAGCTGGACCCGTGTGGGTAGGTACCCACATGAATGTTTTTCCCTGTGAGTGGTGTCCTGCTACAGATTACCTGGGAGAGCATGGGGGCTACCTAGCTTAGCGACAGGACTCATTCTAAGAGGTCACCTTGTCATTGTATCTATGTCTGGTGCTTTGTTGTTGCTGCTGTTGTTTTAAAAGGGGTGCTGTGCTTACTTGCTCAGTCATGTCCGACTCTTTGCGACCCCGTGGAGTGTAGCCCGGCAGGCTCCTCTGTTCATGGGGATTCTCCAGGCAAGAATACTGGAGCAGATTGCCATGCCCTCTTCCAGGGGATCTTCCCAACCCAGGGATCGAGCCCAGGTCTCCTGCATTGTAGGCCGATTCTTTTACCATCTGAGCCACCAGAGAAGCCCAAGAACACTGGAGTGGGTAGCCTATCCCTTCTCCAGGGGAACTTCCTGACCCAGGAATCAAACCGGGGTCTCCTGCATCTCAGGCAGATTCTTTACCAGCTGAGCTACTGGGAAAGGGAGAAGTTTCAAAATGAGAGTTGTGGGATCAGCTTGGGTAATAAAGAATTTTTTATCAGATTTAATCTTTACCTCCCCCTGTGTCCTTTCCTTCATCATGAAAAGATTTTTAATGCATGATGACAGTAACCATTTCATGGTTTTAAATCTTACAAAGAAAAAATTATCATTTTCAACTCCTAATTTTCAGTTACTTATATTCTTTTTATATTCTATTATAAAAAATCTTAGAGATTAATGACAAAAGACATATACTAAAGAATGGGTATGAATATGCAGTTCATAAAAACAAATTCAGGTCACCAAGCATGAAAAATGTTCAACCTCACTGATAAATATTAAACCAATGTTTTTCACTTGTAAAAATGGCAAAAGTTGATAAATTAATAGTATCCACTGTTAGTGATAAAGAAAGGAAACAGACTCTTTGGAGCTGGTGGATATGTAAGTAGGCATTTGACTGCATGTATCAAGGGCCTGCAATTAAAATTTTTTCTTCTAGGAATTTATATGAAAACATATATACATATATATATATGGAAATGTGTGTAAGCACTTACTTAAAGGACATTCACTACAGAATTATCTATAATAGCAAAAAATTGGAACCAGTAGGAATGCCAAACAATAAAAGCTGTTAGACTATGAAGTAGACCTCTAAAAATATTTTTTAACATTTCATGACAAAGAAATTTCATGATAGGAAAAAAAGAGCATTTAACAGGGAAGCCCAATAGATTTTACGGAAAAACCCAAATGATGTTTTTGGCCAACACAATATAAAGTGCTCAGTACAGTCATATTTTTTTTTTAAAAATGCATGTACACATATCTTTAAACAAAAAATGTACCAATTATGGGTAATTTTTATTTTCTTCCGCATTCATACCTGAATTTTCTGAATTCCTTATTACATACTCATAGCTTATATAATTAGATTTTTTTGTCTTAATTAACGGGTAACTTGATAGCTGTGCCATAGTTAAGGTTCCTGAGAACCTACTTTAATTTTGAGTTTTAAGTGTTTGGATTTTTTCTGGGCCAAAATCTAAAAGGGTCAGAAAAGAGTTGAGCTCCCATGCAAAGCAGAGTAACTACCTTCATAAAGATCCCCAAATCCTGAAGGGAATAAGGAAAAAATGAGGTCTGCTCAGGTTTTCATTTTGCCACCTGGACCCATTCATTGAGAATATGAAGGCTAACTACTTACATGTCACAGTGGGATTTTAATTTATGTAATGGAGCTATTATTATTTCTTTATCTTTAAAATAAAAAGCCTTTAAATTCTGCTTGTATCTCATTCTCCTAATTGAAAAGCGTACTTGCTGGTGGTTTAGGGATGGCATCATTGTTCCCTGAGGCTCCCTTCTTCCTCTCCCACATCCTTTCTTTTTTTTCTCCTTCCTCCTTTCTGGGGAAAGGAGGAATCCCTTTTCCTTACCTTGGCCTTAAGCCTGCTGGTGTCTGGTTGGGATGCCCCAGCCCCAGCAGAGATATGAGGGCAACAGGGCTGGAGATGGCTGCTTTGGCCCAGAAACAACTGGGGTCACCGTTGCAGTATTTGGTCTGTGCTTGGAGCTGGGTTTTTTTGCCACCATTATATCTGCTCCACCTCTGGAATGTGGATTTGTGTCTGTTTTCTGATAGACATGCCAGTGGTAACTTCCTTCTGGCATGCCAGGTTAGTCAGGTAATAGAGATAAAACAGGGCCAGTGCTTAAATGTGAATTTCTGCCATTCTCAAGGGAGCACTTCCTTCCCCACCACCCTTGGGATTAGAACCCTCAACAATATTGGGAACCTGGGCTCCACGTGGGTGTTAATGTAATGCCTTTAGGCATTGTTTAGATAGCTCTAGTTATCCAAGATCATAGCACTCAGGATTAAGATCAAGATTAAAGATTCAGTTATCCTTAATCTTTCTGAAAACTGGTCTCAGTTTGGTCACCAAAGGGACTCAGGATGCATACTTTTGTAAAGTGAAAGTTGCTCAGTCGTGTCTGACTCTGCAACCCCATGGACTATACAGTCCAGGAATTCTCTAAGCCAGGATTCTGGAGTGGGTAGCCTTTCCCTTCTCCAGGGGATCTTCCTGACCCAGGAATCAAACCGTGATCTCCAGCATTGCAGGCAGATTCTTTTACCAACTGAGCTATCAGGGAAGCCCCAAAAGTGAAAGTGAAGGTAGCTCAGTCTTGTCCAACTCTTTGCGACCCCATGGACTATACAGTCCATGGAATTCTCCAGGCCAGAATACTGGAGTAGGTAGCCGTTCCCTTCTCCAGGGGATCATCCCAAACCAGGGATCAAACCCAGGTCTCCTGCCTTGCAGGTGGATTCTTTATCAGCTTAGGCACAGAAGGAAGCCCAAGAATACTGGAGTGGGTAGCCTATCCCTTCTCCAGTACATCTTCCTGACCCAGGAATAAAACCAGGGTCTCCTGCATTGCAGGCTCCAGGGGAGCCATACTACTGTAAAGCATGATGCAAAAGGACATACATTTTAGAAGATTGGGAAGCTCTGAGGCTGCCCATCACAGAGCATTTCCTGGGTTTAGATATGGGGCGGTGTACTTTATCTAGTTATCTCACCCAGGTGACCACATGAACTCTAGAAGGTAGATATTACATTCCATTCTCCACGTGAGGAATAAAGGAGGCTTAGAGAAATTGTTATTTGTCCAAAGTTTCCAAACTGACACCTGCTCCTGGAGCCAGGTTTTGAACCCATGCCTATTCCTTCTGGCATGCCAGGCTGGCTCATGGAGCATTGGGCTAAGCCAAGAAAAGTATTACTATCAGCCTGGGCTGGGAAATACGTTTCCATCAGATTTGGTTCTGACACAGGCTTCTCAGACTTCGGCAGCAGATTGGCCCGGAGAGCTCGTCAAGTGCAGATCTGGGGTCGGTGAGACGGTTTGCTGTCAGTGGTGCCGAAGCTCAGGGCACACACCCGAGGCCTCCACCTGGAATAATGCCGCCCTCAGTATGGAGGCAGGCAAAGGCTCCTGGGTGCAGGATTTGGATTTAGGTTCTGATCCTGCCAATTAGAAGGGACTTGGGCAAGCTGCTTACTCTCTCTGGACTTGCTTACTCATCTTGAAAATAAGGATTTAAATGGCCGCTACTTCTTAGAGTTGTGAGGATTAGATGAGATAAGCCATGTGAAGTACTTACAATCAATAGTTCTTAATCAGGATTTGCTTTTATTAGTAGCACATGGAGCCACAAAGTCCTGGGATGAAGGGAAGTGCTGCGGCCTTTGAGTCAAAGGTGTGAGATCCTATCTAGGTCTCTTCTGTAAGCCCCAAGTCTCCCTGGGGAAAGGGAGGTCTGCAGAGCCCTCATTTGCCTCTGGGCCGAAGGGTTAATGTGTACCTGGATAGTTTCTTGCTGTGGGGACCAGGAAGTCGCTCAGATCCCAGAGCTTACCCTAGAAGGCCTCTGGGACCTCCTGACAGGTGTCCAGAGGATGCACATGTGACTCCAGGGCCCACATCAGACAGCATGGATAGCATGCAGCTAGCACGTGCTGTTGGCTCTCTGGAGTCCTCTTCCGCCCTTGAGCCCTGAGTCGCCCTTATGGCCACTGTGCCTGCTACAGTTTAAGGGCCTCAGTTTCTGCTTCCTTTTCATTGCAGCTGTTTATTAAATTTCTGTCTAGGATGCTCCGTGATCTCATATCATTTGGAAAGGAAGACAGAAGCACTGACGCTTGTCCTCAGGGCCTCCTCTGTAGGGGCTTCAGCCCCTCCGTCCGTTTCATTCCTATAGCACCCTGGGCTCTGGAGCCATGAGACGTGTGCAGTGCAGTCATTCCCCTCGGAGTCCGGCTGCAGCACCCTGTTCTGTGACAGGAACACAGTGATTTACAGCCTTCCTGCACTAAGTGTGGTTCCTGGGTCAGCTACATCAGCATCACCAGGCCCCATCCCTGTCTGTTTGAAGATGTACGTTTTATTATGATTCAGATATGGTATGGCCAACAGATCAGGAGATAACTGCCACTGAAAAGGCACTGTGTTATTCACAGTGCCCAAGAGCCATAGCATGCTATGTCACACAGGGCCACATGGGAAGCACCTGGGTCAGTCAGGAGGCAGAAGTTGTGGGGAAGACATGAGCAAGGGCCTTTATTTTAGTTTCCATGGAAAGGAACAGGTGAAGCAGGGTAAGGAAGATTACGACTGGCTAGATTGAATAATTGAAGCAGGCTCTGGGGTGCAGGGGCTGCCTCCAGTTGTCTGGTACCTGACCCTGGGGTGATTAGAGCAGGGGAACAGTGGCCTGGAGGGTAGGAGTTGGTTGTGAGAGGAGAGAGGAGAGAGCTTTGGATTTGTTAGTTTGCATACTAAAAGTGCACTTGCAGGTGAGGCCTTTCCTATAGAAATTGACCAGCCAGCATCAGCAAGCCCTTAAGATGTCAGAACATCAGAAATATAGAAAAATAAAAAGGCATGACTAATGGACTGACCTACGGAATCAGAATCTGTATTTTAACAAGACCCTCTACGGCTTGAGAAGCACTCACATAGGACACTCTGACAGTTTGAACTCGGTTCCCTAAGAGCAGCAGATGTCCTAAGCCATTCTCTGTACAAGTAGGGATGATGACTTTGGGTTTGTGAGACTAGGTACCTTAAGGCTGACGTCTTGAATGAACGGCTACAAGAAGAATCTCTGAAAACATTAGTGCCTGCCATTTCCTGGACTTATGCTTAATAATATTCTTTCGATTGTCAATAATGGTTTTTGTAGCAGCCATAGATACTGTCCAAACAGATATGGTATTACCTTCCATAACAGAACTTATTTAAAAGGAGGGAACTTACTACCCAATCAGTGGATGGAGATAAAAACCAGTATTTTTATCCCATTTTTACACTGGGAAAACTGGTCATTAAATTTTCCAGTGAAAGCCTGGCTTTCCACACCCTCAGATTAGTAGTACCTCAGTTCCTTTTCATGGGGCATTAGTCTCTTTGGAGTGACCAGTTATCCCTTCAGGTGACCAGTTGTTGTTGTCATTGTGGTTCATTTGCTCAGTTCAGTTCAGTTGCTCAGTTGTGTCCAACTCTTCGTGACCCCATGGACTGCAGAGGCCAGGCCTCCCTGTCCATCACCAACTCCCGGAGTTCACCCAAACTCATGTCCATCGAGTCGGAGATGCCATCCAGCCATCTCATCCTCTGTCATCCCCTTCTCCTCTTGCTCCCAATCCCTCCCAGCATCAGAGTCTTTTCCAATGAGTCAACTCTTCGCATGAGGTGGCCAAAGTAGTGGAGTTTCAGCTTCAGCATCAGTCCTTCCAATGAATATTCAGGACTGATTTCTTTTAGGATTGACTGGTTGGATCCCCTTGCAGTCCAAGGGACTCTCAAGAGTCTTATCCAACACCACAGTTCAAAAGGATCAATTCTTTGGCGCTCAGCTTTCTTCACAGTCCAACTTTCACATCCATTCATGACAACTGGAAAAACCATAGCCTTGACTAGATGGACCTTTGCTGGCAAAGTAATGTCTCTGCTTTTGAATATCCTATCTAGCTCAGTCATGTCCAATTCTGTGCAATCCCATGGACTGCAACATACCAAGCTTCCCTGTCCTTCACTGTATCCTGGAGTTTGTTCAGACTTATGTCTGTTGAGTCGATGATGCCATCCAACCATTTCATCCTCTGTTGCTGCCTTCTCCTGCCCTCAATCTTTCCTAGCATCAGGGTCTTTTCCAGTGAATTGACTGTTCACGTCAGGTGGCCAGAATTTTGGGACTTCAGCTTCAGCATCAGTCCTTCCAATGAATATTCAGGGTTGATTTCCTTTAGGATGGACTGGTTTGATCTCCTTACAGTCCAAGGATCTCTCAAGAGTTTTTTCCAATATCACAATTTGAAAACATCAGTTCTTTGGCTCCCAGCCTTCCTTATAGTCCAGCTCTCACATCCATACATGACTATGGGAAAATACACAGCAGGTGACCAGTACAACTGACATTTGTCATCACACACAGAAACTCTTCTGGAAGGAGCCCTGATTGCCCTACTCCACTTGGAGAAGAGGCAGTGAGTGTATCAGAAAAGAATAGAGCCAGATGTGGATGCTGCTTAGAGTCACAGTGCTTGGCACAAAGAGACCTTTGAAATCGTTGAGTCAGATCCCTCATTTTAAAGATGAGGACTCTGAGGCCAAGATGGTAGCAGGAGGCTCTGTGACTCCTCGATGAGGGACAGAGCAGGACCCAGGCTCCAGGGTCCAGGCCAGCACGTGCTGTGGAGTTTTCCCCTCTGCCCTGCACCACTTTTACAGAGTGCCTCCTGGTTTCTTGATCAGAGCCCAGACAGACACTTCATGCCCAGTCTGGTGGCGCTGACAATGCAGCTGGTATTTTATTTCTCCGATTTATTTATTTATACCCAGCCTTGTTGCAAAATGATTTAGGGCTGCTTGTAAAGTTGCAAACAACAGAGTGAGATAAAGTAAATTTAAAACAAATGAGAAAGATAAGACAGAGGAATAAGTAGCTTCTCGGCAGCATTGCTCGTTGCCACCCTGCTAGGGCTGTTGACTGTGCTGCTGCTGCTAAGTCGCTTCAGTCGTGTCCAACCCTGTGCAACCCCACAGACGGCAGCCCACCAGGCTCCCCCGTCCCTGGGATTCTCCAGGCAAGAACACTGGAGTGGGCTGCCATTTCCTTCTCCAATGCATGAAAATGAAAAGTGAAAGTGAAGTCGTACAGCTGTTAAATGGGCACAGTTGGTGCTGGGTCTTGTGTCTCTGGCTCCTCTGCCCGGCACCTTGGCAGAGCTTTCTCCCTGGCTGGCTGTAGAACTTTTCCCCTTTTGTGGTCGACATGCCCTTGAAGGTCACTCTGAGGGACTGGGAAGTTCTCTGCAGCGGGTCCCATTTGCAGGCTGTGACACGGTGGCGATGGTGACAGTGACGGGGTGGCTGTTGTCGCCAGTGCTCTGTTAAGGCTAGGCAAGGGAGGAGAGCTAGCTGGTGCGTGAGATCTTCCACCCCTTAGGGCTGTCCAGAATCAGTGGCCTTCTTGGTCTCTTTGTTTTGCACACCCCTGCAAGCTGAGAGGAGGACAGTGAGTGCAGCTGGGGTTCAGAGCTGTTGCCCAGGCTTTCCCCCACTCCCTTGTCCCTTTTGCACTCTTTTGACCTCTGTTCAAGCTCCCATCTGTCGGTTCTGTGAGGTCAACTCCCTCACTACCCCGACTTCTTCATTCAGGGGCTCCAGGCATCCTCCTCACTCTCAGGGCTTCCGTTTTCTCCTGCAGACAGGCTGTGGTCTGAGTATCTCTTTTTTTCAGGTGCTCTGACTCCCTGGTCCTTGTTCCTACCCATCCTTGGTTTGGGTGGACTCTGCAGTCCCTTCCAAGACTCGCCTCCTGTAAAGTGAATGAAAGCTAAGAACACAGGGAATCCCAGTACTCACAGTTCCTCTCAGCCCTAGGAATGCTCGGAACTGTGTTGTTATCATTGCTTGGATCAGAGGCACTAAATCCTCTGCAGTGCATGGGGCGATTCCACCCAGGGAGGACTTGTCCCGCCAAAAATGCCAGGTGCATCCCTGCTGATAAACACTGATAAGAATTCAGAGATGCCTAAACATTTGCAGTTGTACAGTAGCATCAGAAGAGCTACACTGCAGAGTAGTTCGTGCCCAAGAGTTTAGTGGGAGGAAATTACTAACTTATTTTTATCTACACAGTGTGGTCAGAAGGCATTACATTCTGAAGGGTCATGCTATGCTGGGAATTGTTTATTTCATTAGGCTGAAGTCCTTCGGTTGGCTCAACCTGTGCTGGCCTGCATCTGGGACCTGCTAACTTCTTGGCTTAGATGGGCACTCGGAGCCAGTGAGAGCCCCGTGAGCTGCCAGTGCAGCCTGTCACGTGGGTGCTGTCAGATCATCCCAAACCCCCGACAGGAGGCCAGTGGCGGGCCCAGCATCAGAAGGTGGGATCTGGCTGCAGTGGGAAAGTATTTTCAGAGGTTTTATTCTGTAACAGGCAGAGGAGTTGAGCACTCAGAGGTAAATGGTCTATTGCCTCTCATAAACCCACCATCATTCCCTTAGGCTTCAAACATGATTTTTGAGCCCACTGGCTAAGAGAGGTAATTAAAGTTAGCTAGCCTTCAGACCTCTGGAAACTGGGGCCCGCTGATCCCTGTGTTTTCTCGCGCTTCACTGTGGGTTGGCTAATTATTTCCTGATTTATCCATTCATTATCTAACAACTTTGAGTGCCTGCTGCAGGCCAGTACTAAGGCAAGGTCCTGACTTCTTGGCTTTTTCTGGCACAGTGGAAGAGGGAAGCAGGTCCGTCAGTGGTTCAAGAGCCAGGTGCCAGGTGCCAGGTGTGGGCAGCGTGCCGGGAGCATGGAGGAGGGACTCCTGTGAGACCTGGCAGGGATACAGGGTGACTGGGGACTCCAGGGTATCCCAAATGTGGCCATGTTTGAACTGGGTTTTTTAAAAAAAAAACCCACTGAGTTAGCCAAGGGGAAGCACCAACTCCCAGAGACAAGCAACAAAGACTGTCAGTGGTCCAGTGGCTGGGGGGTAGGGTGCCGCAGGGAGAGGGATAAGCCTAGCACCTGGGGGCCCTGGGGACCAGGGGAGCTGAGATAGATTCTGCTGTAGCTCAAAGACAGGAGAGGCCATTAGACATCCCCTCAGTGCCACGTGTCAATCAAAATAATTAAAAGCAGAAGAACCGGAAAGCTGGTTCATATATCCCAACATCCATTCAGCTTCTTCCCCAAGAAGAAACTTTTGATAAAATAAGGTGAACTGCCAAAAAGATGTGTGTTCAATAGGATGACATAAAGTAAGTAGAATAAAAGTAGGTTAAAAAAGAAAAGGGAGAGAAAAGTAAAGGGAAAAAAAAAAAAAAACCTGCAGAACTGAGTGATGGCCAGCTCTGGGTAGCAGTGACTACTTGGAGTCAGACAGACCTGAGTTCAGGTCTGACTTTACTAACTCAAGTTTTGACCTCTCTGGACTTTGATTTCCTCATCTGAATGCTGGGTTAAGAATACCAGTCTCATCACATTTTCTGTGAGGATTAATGTAATCCCAGTGGTTTTTACCACTAGTTTATTTATTGCTTTTTAAAGTATTGACTTAAACCAGGGCAAGCAGTAGATTATGGTTTTTGAGGACTAGTTGTCATTCTGGAATAAAGACAGTCACAACTTAGAGCTAGTAAAATAGATTCTAGAAATGACAGAATTTCTCTTCATTTATTTGTTCATTGGATAAATATCCATCACACACTTTTTCATTTTTATTTTTTGGCTGCATTGCATCTTCATTGTAGCACACAGGTGTCTCTAGTTGTGGCATGCAAGCTTCTCTAATTGCAGCAGGTGAGATCTTAGTTCCCCAACGAGAGCTCGAACCCTGGGTTACCTGCATTGAGAGCACAGAGTTCTATCCCTTAGTCTACTGAGAAAGTCCCTCATTACACACTTTCTATGAGCAGGCACTGTGTGAGGCTAAGGACTGGAATAGTGAACAAGACACACCTGGTCTTTGCTTTCAGGAAGCTCCTAACCTGGTAAAGAGGACCAGGTATTTAGGGATCCTGTGCTGAAACTTGTGTGAGCCTCCACTAGCAGCTTGTTTGGACTGACCTGAGCCAGTTTGGCCTTGCAACAGTTGCCCCTGTAGAAGGTTGAGGTGGTGAAGCTTAGCTTCTACTCCCACAGCTTCACCACCAGGTGGTAATGAATGCAAGTGTTAGACTGAAGTCTGCTGCAGACAGAGACAGTTATCAAACAAATGTTTATCAAGAGGGAGAAAGCAGTTTGAGCAACCTGTTTGGTGAACTTGATGAAGTCCCAGCCCTCTCTCTGTTGGGCTGTTCCAGCTCTGCCTCAGAGAAGAGGTTTGCTCAAGGCAGCTGCAGAAGTAGTCCAGAGACAGGACTGTTTCCCCTTGTCAGCTTCATGCTGTCATCAACCTTCCTGCTGTGACAGCTGCACTCAGAGCAGCCTCCAGGACCCTGTTTACGCAAGAGTGGGGATGACACTAAACGTTTTTTGCCAGGCTGCAAACCCTGAACACCAATAAGAACCCATTTCTAGCATTCGTTATACTAAATCACAAGTTTCACCAACACTAGCCCATTTTTTAATGTTCAGAATGTTTTATCCAGATAGCCAAAGGACTTGAAGTAGGCAGTGTGGGAATGTACCTCAGGTTAATACCAGTTGACGAATCCAGACTTTGTATTCTTCATAGCCTGTGAGCTGATCACCCCTAGAGGTAGCAGCCAAGACCAACTGGTTCATACACAATAAAACACCAGCTACGTACTCTTTTTCTCTCTTGCATGTGTTTACATACTCAAGTGCTTTAAAGTAAATTAGACATGTAACCATGTTCCATTTCTCTCTCCTATTCAAAAGGTATCATGGGGGAATAGCAAAGAAGAGCGCTAGATTGTATATAAAGTGACTGTAAAGCCTAGTTTGCCTGGGAGAGTCACAGTTTGTACCTGATGCCCTGAGTTCAGTTCAGTTGCTCAGTTGTGTCCAACTCTTTGCGACCCCATGAACCACAGCACGCCAGGCCTACCTGTCCATCACCAACTCCCGGAGTCCACCCAAACCCATTTCCACTGAGTCAGTGATGCCATCCAACCATCTCATCCTCTGTCGTCCCCTTCTCCTCCTGCCCTCAATCTTTCCCAGCATCAAGATCTTTTCAAATGAGTCAACTCTTCACATCAGGTGGCCAAAGGATTGGAGTTTCAGCTTCAACATCAGTCCTTCCAATGAATAGTCAGGACTGATTTTCTTTAGGATGGACTGATTGGATCTCCTTGCAGTCCAAGGGACTCGCAAGAGTCGTCTCCAACACCACAGTTCAAAAGCATCAATTCTTCGGCGCTCAGCTTTCTTTATAGTCCAACTCTCACATCCATACATGACTACTGGAAAAACCATAGCCTTGACTAGAAGGACCATTGTTGACAAAGTAATGTCTCTGCTTTTGAGTATGCTGTCTAGGTAGGTCATAACTTTTCTTCCAAGGAGTAAGCGTCTTTTAATTTCATGGCTGCAATCACCATCTGCAGTGATTTTGGAGCTCAGAAAAATAAAGTCTGACACTGTTTCCACTGTTTCCCCATCTATTTGCCATGAAGTGATGGGACCAGATGCCATGATTTTAGTTTTCTGAATGTTGAGCTTTAAACCAACTTTTTCACTCTCTCTTTCACTTTCATCAAGAGACTCTTTAGTTTTTCACTTTCTACCATAAGGGTGGTGTCATCTGCATATCTGAGGTTATTAATATTTCTCCCAGCAATCTTGATTCCAGCTTGTGCTTCTTCCAGCCCAGTGTTTCTCATGATGTACTCTGCATATAAGTTAAATAAGCAGGGTGACAATATACAGCCTTGACGTACTCCTTTTCCCATTTGGAATCAGTCTGTTGTTCCATATCCAGTTCTAACTGTTGCTTCCTGACCTGAATACAGGTTTCTCAAGAGGCAGGTCAGGTGGTCTGGTATTCCCATCTCTTTCAGAATGTTCCACAGTTTGTTGTGATCCACACAGTCAAAGGCTTTGGCATAGTCAATAAAGCAGAAATAGATGTTTTTCTGGATCTCTCTTGCTTTTTCGATGATCCACTGGATGTTGGCAGTTTGATCTCTGGTTCCTCTGCCTTTTCCAAACCCAGCTTGAACATCTGGAGGTTCATAGTTCATGTATTGCTGAAGCCTGGCTTGGAGAATTTTGAGTGTTACTTTACTAGCATGTGAGATGAGTGCACTTTTGCAGTAGTTTGAGCATTCTTTGGCATTGCCTTTCTGTGGGATTGGAATGAAAGCTGACCTTTTCCATTCCTGTGGCCACTGCTGAGTTTTCTAAATTTGCTGGCATATTGAGTGCAGCACTTTCACAGCGTCATCTTTTAGGATTTGAAACAGCTCAACTGGAATTCCATCACCTCCACTAGCTTTGTTCGTAGATGCCCTGAAGCCTGTGCTTAAATGCACCTCTTTTCACTTTCAAAGTTGTCCTGTTAGGATAATAAGCATATGGTTACTTTGCTTCTGGAAGGAATGCAGTGGCACAGAACATGGAGAATAAACCCAAGAGAATGGTTTGAATCCTCTCTCTAGTAGTGCTGTTACTGTTGTTCAGTCACTACATCGTGTCTACTCTACGATCTGCAGCACACCAGGCTTCCCTGTCTTTCACCATCTCCTGGAGTTTGCTCAAACTCTGTCCATTGAGTTGGTGGTGCCATCCAACCATCTCATCCTCTGTCGTCCCTTTCTCCTGTTGCCTTCAATCTTTCCCAGCATCAGGGTCTTTTCCAGTGAGTTGGCTCTTTGCATCTGGTGGCCAAAGTATTGGAGCTTCAGCTTCAGCATCAGTCCTTCCAATGAATGTTCAGGGTTGATTTCCTTCAGGATTGACTGGTTTGATCTCCTTGTAGTCCAGGGACTCTCAAGAGTCTTCTCCAGCATCACAGTTCAAAAGCCTCCCCTTGATACATCTTATTTTCCTCATTTGTCAGCTTGAGAATAGTACACTTGCTTGCCCTTCCTCTTAGTCATTTTGAGGGGTAATAATCCTTGGATGTGAATACACTTTGTAGAGAGAACACAAATTAGGGATTGTTCCTGTCCTTAAACCTAACATCAGTTTATGCTTTGAATGGACTCTGTCTTAGAAAGAAAATTAGCTTCAGAATCTAGCTGGTGTCAGTTCTTTCCTTGTCTTCCTGGAGAATGGATAGACCTGGTAGCCTGCATCTGCCAGGGAGGTAACTAGTTTCAGGATTTACATTTCCCCTTAACTCCATCAGAGAAGAGAACATGACCCTTAAAAATAAAACCATAAGCCCTTCCTTTGCCTTCATATGCATTAATGTGAAAATTCTCCAGTAAAGATTCAACTTACCCTATTGTATATGAATAGAACTCTTTTAAAAGTTTGAAAAGACATCATAACTCATGAGAAGTGAGTGTGCCTCAGCTTGAATGTGCCACCCGTGGATGGATACATGGATATAGTGAGTGTTCCCGGGGGAGCAGTCACTTACAAGATGAGAATGGGGTGAGTGCCACAAGCAGAAGCACTTTTTTGCATGTAGAATTTTATTTTTTCAAAGTGAAAATGCTTTTTTCTTATTATAAAAGTGATACATTTTAAAAACCACCAACATTTTAGGAAATAAAAGTAAATATTTCCATGTAAAACTTTCCATCTTTTTTCCATGTGTATGTGTTTATATATGTGTGTACATGTGCACCTCTTTGCATATATTTTATATTTTAAAAAATAAAAGTGGAATCCTATTGTAGGCATTGTCTTGAAATCTTTTTTTTTTCTGTCTGCAATTATTGTGCACGTATTTCAGTAAGAGTAGATCTACATCATCATTTTTATAGCTTCCCAGCAATTCCACTGAATAGATGTGCCTATAGTTTATGTAACCAGTGCCTGATTGCTTGTTATCTAGGTTTCTTTAGGGACGCAGTATCTACCCCCTCTGCTGTAGTTATTTAAAATCAATTTAAGATATCTACACGCCCATACACATGCACAGCACTTCAGAATTTCACTAGGAGACAATTCATAAACTTGTTAGTTTATCATCTTTGAATTAGGTGGGAAGACTCCTGAGAGTTGAAGCATAGTCTAGGAGGAGCTGTAAATTACAGGGCAAAGGGCACATCAAGAGTCGAGATCAAGATACTGCACTGTTACAAACTACCTGAAGTAGGGTCAGTTACTCTAGGGAATACTTCCTCATACACTGGAGCCCAGAGCTGGTCATTCCCGAAGCTACATCACTGCTGGGAGCCTCTGTCATTTAATAGTCCTTCCAGCTTGAAGCCCAGTGATCAGAATATTCCTTTCAAAGGAGAAACACTCATGTTCACATGTGGGTGAACAAATCCAGTAACACTTCAGTGTCATGAACCTTGCCACTGGGCAAGACTCCTGGGAGCCCCACCAGGAACTCTAGCACATAAGAATACCTCACCCCATGAGTCATCCATGGGGCACCCCTCAGGCTTTCATGGAGCAACACTTTACACTCTGTTTACACAAGCAAGCTGGATGGTCTGATTTCCAGGTTTGGCAAATTAGAACTCTGTGAGTAGGACTGTGGAGGCCGGCCCCGACTGAGTAACAGTGACACCAGATGCCGGAGGAAAGTAAAAGCCAGGGGCTTCCCTGGTGGTCCAGTGGATTAAGACTCCACCTGCCAGTGCAGGGGACTCGGGCTCCATCTGTAGTCAGGGAGCTAAGATCCCACATGTCATGGCAACAAGGGAAACCCACATGCCACCACTAGAGAAGCCCCCTAACACCACAGCTAGAGCAAAGCCCTTGCACCACAATGAAGACCCAGTGCAGCCAAAAAAAAAGTAAATGGCTACAAGTGGGGATGCTAAAGCCCTTTTTGTGTAGGACAGAAGCCCTGTGTACTTTCTCAGTGTTTGCATGCCACGGGTGCCTCTTGTGATGGTGGGGGTGATCACTTTAGCCATCTTTGACCAACATTTGAAACCGTGGCATACAGGAGAAGAGAAATTTTCAAGTGGTTTTTACTTAGTAAAGATAAATCTTACAACCTTTGAAGATTTTGTGCATACTAGGTTGTTGCCATGTAAAATTCATTTCTTGAGATGGATCAGGGTCAAAAAGTCTGAAAGGTATGGTAGGCCCTGATATCACCGTTTTGTAGCAAAGTATAGAAATGAATGCCCTTAACAGTGACCTTGAGTTATAAAAAAAAAAAAGATCAAATAATGTTCAAAGTATATACCATTTAAGAGAACAGAGTACAAGAGAATGAAGACCTTTGGAAAGATTCCTATTACAAAGTAGCTACAGTTTTTTTGAAGATTTAGTATTTTTAATCTTAAGTGGAAAGCCTTTCTACCTTCTGTCTAACTTGAACCATAATACAAGTTTTAAAAATACCAAGTTTGACTTGGTGCAGGGGGAAGAAACCTAAAAAAACAATAATGAAACGTTGTACTTTAAAGAAATTAATTAATGGAAACAAAATTAATTGAACACCAAATTTCATACATACTTAACAAAAAAAATTCACCTTCAAGTATATCTCATAAGGTATTCATCTATCTGTGGTTCACATTAAGTGGAACTTCATTCATTTAAAACCTGTATTAAAAGGCATAGCAAGACTTCCATACTCTGGCTGGACATTGGCTTACAAAGATAAGCGAGACTCTGAACAAGTCCTTAAGGAATGTGAAGTCTAGTAGTCCAGACTGCAGTCAAGCTACATTGGCCGACCTTCAGTTAAAGTCATTTTTCAAATTATGGTGTAGTATCAGCTAAGGCTGGTTGAAACTGACTATCTTCTGAAGAATCTAGGGTCTGTGGCCCCATATGTGCAAGCCTGTCTCTGCAGCTCTGGTCATGAGTTCACATTACCAAGGGTTATGCCAAAAGCCAGGTCCAGGTACAACCAGGCAGGCTGGCCCAGTCCCTGTGAACCCAGGTAACAGGGCAAAAGGGAAGAGTGTCCAGCTGAGCCGCAGGTCCTGACCTGGAAGTCTGCAGGGCAGCATCAGGGAGTAAAGTCAGGCCTGCATCCAGCAGTAGCCACAAGTTACTGCCATGCTAACTTTGCTTCTCTGTTTCTCCTGAGAGCTCAGGCCTCTGTCTTTTTCTTGACCCGCTCTCCACATATGCAGCTTCCCAGGTGGTGCTAGTAGTCAAGAACTTGCCTGCCAGTGCAGGAGATATAAGGGATGTGCGCTGGATCCCTGGGTCAGGAAGATCCCCTGGAGAAGGGCATGGGAACCCACTCCAGTATTCCTGCCTGGAAAATCCCCATGTACAGAGAAACCTGGTAGGCTATACAGTCCACAGGGTCACAAAGAGTTGGACACGACTAAAGCAACTTAGCAACCTAGCCACATATGCAGGCCATATTTTTAAGACCTTACTTGGTCCTGTGCCGGTTCCTTCTGTGTGTATGTCCTCTGATGCATTGCCCCTCAGTGGAGGGGGTCTGAAAGCCCAGATGGGCAGCAGACCTCAGCTTTGTCTCCTTCACCGCTGTCCTCCAAACTGGATGTACTGTCCTTACCAGCCCTCCCCAAATCACCATATCCGTAAGCAGAGCACCGTTTGTCTGGTCTATGATGGAACTGCCTTTGTTAAGCACACCAGTAACAGCTACAACAAACTAATGCTAATAATTCTGCATCCCTCTATTAGCCCACTTTTGCTAATTTTACCGATTTAGTGGCCATGCCCCTCAGATTTTCAGGAGTTCTGCTTTTTAATAGCCTATCCTGTCTTCCCTAAAGAAGCAATGCTTGTCAAACCCTGTGTCCTACTTTTTTTTTTTTTTAATGGTCTCTGTGCTTAGAGGAGTCACAAGGTTCATGGAAATATCTCCTCACTTTGTGTCATGTAAGCCAGTGAATTTTCCTGCTGAGACTGTTCTGATTTACCCAGGCCCCATATGCTTTTCAGGCAGCATGGATGCAAATGTCCTGTGGTTACCAAAACAACCTCAAATAAACTGGTGGGAGGTGCCACCTGTGCATCGCATCTAGCCGTAGAGCTTCTCCCACCAACAGCAGCACGCAAGTTTGATGAGACTTCACAACCTTGACTGCCTTAGTGTTATTCAACATGAAGTCCACCGTAGCACCCAGCTTCCCTGCTGGTTGCATTTTCAGAGAGAAAGAAGGGGGAGAGGTAGATTCACAAAGTGGCAGCAAAACGTTCTAGGACTTTCTGATCATCCCCTCGTGACGTCTCCCCATCTGCAGTCGATTTTCAGCATCTCTCTTCATGGCCCTGAGTGCTTAAATTCATCCCCATTCACTCCTACAAACCCTGTGGCAAACTCATTACTGTAACTTCTCAAAGAAAATGCCCCAAACCTACAACAAACCCACTCACATGTATCACAGGACAGTAATGTCACCCTCATCAAGCTGGGAATGTGTCCACTTGGCACAGACAAAGGATATTACAGTGGGACCCTTCATTTGGTCCATTATTTCCATCAGCCTCTATAACAAAAGAACCCAGCAAAAGTGTAACCTTGAAACACACGTTGGAGAAGAGATGCAGGCAGATCCCTTCTGCATGCGAGACAGCACACCTTGGAGATGCAGGCGGCATCATGTGCAGCTTGGCAGGCCTGCTGGGGCATCTGCTCTGCTGCCTAGACTGGGATTAGGTGAGGAGCCAGGGGTTAGCAACTGGGTGTGCTAATGAAATCAAAGGAGGACAGGGTGCAGACTGGGTGGAGGTGGTGGCTTTGCATTGAAATAGTGGCTCTGGAATGCAGACTTCTAGAGCTCTCCCAACAGTGTGGAAGGAACCCTCCATGGTACAGAGTTGCCATCTAAGAAATGAAAAACCGTGAAGATGGGAGTTTGAGAAAATCAGGAAAGATGATGTGCTTTTTTAATAAGACAGCTTTACTGGCCTTTTCAATTCTATCACTATGTATTCTGGAACGTGATAGAGGCAAGCAAGGAAGACTGGGTTAGGAGTCAGGAGACCTGATGTTGTTGATGATTTGCAGTGTGGCCTTGGGCATGATCTGTAGCCTCTCCAGAAATCCCAGTTTACTTGTCTGTGAAAATGAAAATAATTGCAGATAATAAAGCACCACACCAGCACAGCCACTGCTCATGGGGCTGAAACCAAGGTTTCTCTGAGCCTCCGTTTTCCTCCTTGTTAAATGGGGATAATCATACTGGCCCTGTAATTGTAGTGAGTGAGGAAGAGGACAAGTAAACCTTGGAGTTCTAAGAGAGAGGCCAATCTCACAATTCCGGGGTCGCTTTAAGAAGTCAGTTGTCCGGGGCCTGGGTGCTGTAGTGAGCCTCACGTTGCCCCACCTGACCCTTCCCTCCTCCCCTCCCCTCCCCCAACCTCTTCCTCCCCTTGGCCTGCCTTTGTGGGGAGGCTCCAAGCTGCCTCAGGCAACTGCTTGATCCGTCAGGCAACTGCTGTGTTTCGGATCCCAGTGAAATGCATCTGTGTAGTTTGTAAGAAAATGTGGGTTCCTTTGGGAGGAAGGGGTCAGCCGTTATGTGGATGCGCATACCCTCCACCACTGCACTGGAGATCCCTGGAACCAGAGGAACAACATTTACTCTCCAGAATCAACATGAACCTGGCCTGTGGTTAAAATAGTTTTTATAAACAACCTGTTTCTACCTACTCATTAGTTTTTACTAAACCTCTGGAGTGGGAAAGGGGCAACATTTTATTCTTCAATTCAGAGGCAGATGGGAGAGAGAAGAAGAAGGTGGGGCAGAGTTTAGATTTGAATCCATTCAGCAATTTCCAAATTCTCATTCTTACATTCGCACCCCAATTATCTTGGATTCTCTTTTCTCAAATCCTCAGATAATTCTAAAATTTGGTCTGGTCAATTGTGTTGGTGTAAAAATTAGATAGGGCTTAATGCATTCTGGGAAAGAAACGAAAAACTTTAATATGTGATTTAAGCATTCCTTTTTATTTTATCTTGCCAAATGAAAATACTGTATTCACTGTCACCTGAAAGAGAATCCAAATTCCAGACTGGATGAGGGAGGAAGGTTGGCCCCAGCAGCCCTGACCTCAAAGAGGAAAGGGAAGCCTTTCTCGGGACCAGGTAGAAGCATCCCGGGGATACAGTCCCTCCATTCACTTCCTACATGGCTCAGCCACTTGCTTCCTCTGTGGCCCGGTGGCCTTGCTGCATGAAGCAGGGAACTTGGAAGTCCCGTTCCGTGTCTCAAAACTTCCGCTCAGCACACCCCTTTTTTCTCCTTCGGGATTTGCCAACGTCCAAATTCCAGTGCTTGTAATAGTCACCCCAGATGTGTACCAGGGCCTCAGCATTTGCAGAATCTCTATGTCAAGCTCTAAGTTCAAGATGCTTCAAGGAAGCACCCAGTTCCTTCTGCTAATAACCGCAGTGTGTCATGTGACACCCGCCCCTCCTCCCCGTTCTCTCTGAAAACCCCCCACCCACCCCACCTTTGAACTATCCTTTATCTGCCAAACATCTCCATTTCCTTCAAGGTGGTAATCTTCTGCTTTTGTTATTTAAGTTCGGTTGTCTTCTTAATTGTTACCCAATTGGTTTGGGGCTTGCATAAACAGTTAACAAATACACGGCACACGAGGCAGCCGTTTCGCTTTCTGGGCTTGTTGTTCTTGGCACTGGGTCAGTTCTATGAACTTCTGGTGTCCAACTGGTAGGACCTGAAACTCTGTGTTTAACAAGTGCCTGTAGTCAAAACAGTTGGCGTGTGCAAGCTCGGATAGCTGGTACTGACTGCAGCTAGCCAGCCGTTGGGTCCTGGACCGCGCGGAACCCTGGACCCCCAATCACAGTGCTCTGTTTGGGGGCCAGGCTTTGTCATTTAGTTTGGCAGGAGGGGGTCTTCTTCTTTTTTTTTTTTTCTTTTCTGTGATGACATCTGCTAATATGGATCGCTTCAGGTTCCAAAAGTACAACGTGTTTACAGTCGTCGTAGAATCAGATTAAGTTGGCAGCCCGAGTCTCGCTGTAAGTGGTTTTAGTTTACATTTCTTCTTCTAGCAGGATGTTTTGCATAAATTTTGCTGATCCTGGGTTATTTATAGACTTTTTTGAAAAAAAAAAAAAAAAAAAAATGGGGATGCCTGAGAGTTTTCTGTTCTAACTGTGGAAAGTGAAATCCGTTTCTGCAGCTAGAGAAACGGCCGGGCGTGCACAGCAGAAGGTTATTTTAGCTCTTGAAAATTAATTTCTCTGAGAGGTCACTTGATAACATTCCGGAGCGTCCTCTCCAGCTGCTGACATCAGATTCCCTGATAATTGTCTTAGGAGGTGTTGTTTTCTTTTGGTTGGTCACAAATGGAGTAAAATGAAAGTAATGATGCCATTTCCTCTGGGACGCTCTGGGAGAGTGGATGCAGTGATTGGGTATTGTTTCAAATGTCCGAAATAGGTTCCTGGTGGTTGTTTTGTCCAACCCTGGGGGGCAGTGCAGCTGGCCCAGAGCCGGGCGGTGGGACTGGGGGAGGGGCTGAGGAAGTCAACTGCTGGAAAGTGAGTTTCCAGTTTGTCCTCACCTAAATGACAGTAATACTCTGGGGTTTATAGTACTAAAATAATAATAATATTGAATGGCAGGACGGCATGTCAGCTATTGTATGATCTATTTGATTTTCTGGCCCCAGGGGTGGCGTCTTTGGGGACCGCGTGCGTGTTTGAATGAGAACTAAAGCCAAGCATGTTCGAAATCACTAAGGCAGCATTAGCACTCTATGAAGGGGCTTCCCATAATATTTACTAGAGCAGCTGGCTAAAAATTGCTCTGCTTTGCCCACCGAGTGACTGTGTAATTAAATCAGCCCCTGAGAGGTACCTTGAGCACCTCCCATCTTGGTGTTGTGCTCCCAGAATTTGCATGGGTAAGTAGCATGTTCATCAGCATAATGCGTGTGAAGTCCCCATCTAATGGTCCAGGAGAACGTAGGGCAAATGAGACACTTCACTGTGCCTCTGGTTAAATATTTTAAACTAAACAAATTGAAAGGGAGGGAGAAAACATCACCTGGGCCTTGTGAAAGGCCTTCTGAGTAGGAAGTCTGTCCTGATCCAGGTACATGGGTCCCCCTCAGACAGGTCCAAATCTCCCACTGCTTCCCACCCCCAACATCACCAACTTACACATGAAATGAAAATGGAAGGTTGAAATGGAAATTTCCAAGGTAGTAACTGTGACACAGCCGAGACATGACATGATTCTCACTGCCCAGTGCTGCCAGCAGTGGATTTCTTTTTCTCCTCCATGTTTCTCTCTTCTGTGTGAAGAGCTGACTCATTGGAAAAGACCCCAATGCTGGGAAAGATTGAAGGCAAAAGAAGGGGGCAGTGGAGATGAGATGGTTAGGTAGCATCACTAACTCAATGGACATGAATCCGAGCAACAAACTAGAGAGAGTGGAGATCAAGAAATCCTGAGTACTGCGTTCCATGGGGTCACAGAGAGTCAGACATGACTTGAGAGACTGAATCACGACAACAGTAATACACAAGCAAGGTTGTTTGCATTTTGTGTTGTTTTTTGGTCTCCTCTAACCTGGCAGAGAATAAGGATGAGGCTTACTTTTCATCTTCTATGGTTTACTTTCTCATGATAGTCCCACTGAGCTGGAGAGGGACAGGTCAGGCCCTTTGGTCCCAGTATAAAGATGTGGGCTTAGCCTGGACGGTGAAGCTGGGGAGCCAGAGCTCCAGCCCGCACATATCCTTCTTTCATCCGCCTTCTCATTCATTGCCGCATCCAAACTGGGTGAACTGGCTGCAACGCAGAGATTAAGAAACTTTTTGTTCTGATTTGATTCCAGTCTGCCTTTATGGATGGGACCCTGTTATACTCCCGATTTCCTCCTCCTGTCTGTCAGGCTGGGTGGAATTGGAGACCCACCTTTGAAGGCCTTTGGTTGGAGGTGTTTCAGATTGTGTGCTTCTCAGCCTGCAGTGATCATGGGTGCCCCCTCCCTACTGTATAGATAATCTGATAGCCTGAGTGAGTGAAGAACCTTGAAGGGAACCCATAGGCATTTGTGTTGGAGAGGTTGGCTGTGAATACTGAGAAGTTTCCCAGCCATCCTCGTCCTTTGGCTTTGCATTTGAATTGGCCAAACCCTTAAATCCCACCATCTTTGGGAAAAAGAAGATGCTTTACAGCAGTTCAGCTGTTCTGTGCTGGAAGACCCGCCTCCTGGCAGCCTGACTGCATCTATAGGTTTTTCGTTGGCCTAACCGGCAGCTTTCTGCCAGTGGGAATGATATCTTGGAGAGATTTATAGTAGTAATAATCATAATACTCTATGTTTGCATAGCCTGACTCAACTTTTAAACCTCTTTTACATGCCTCATCTCATTGACTCCTCCCTATAGCCTTGAAGGGCAGATATTTTTAACCTCAGAACACAGAGGTTCTGGAAGGAGGGAGCCAGTATTCAGACTCCAGCTTTTGGACGCCAGTGCTCCTTCTATTGGTTTCAGCTGCCTAATGTCGCTAGTTGGTTGCCACCAACCAACTATATAGTTTGCCAAAAAGGAGGGCAGTCTGGGAATTGGAAAACCGAGTTTTCTCCTTTTATTGTATTTCTTGTCAGTTATAAAGGCATATTTGATTGCTCACTATGTGAAGCTCTGATAAGAGCTTTACATTTAGTCTTTCAGCTGCTGATAGCAGGAGGGCTGTTTTTAGCCCCATTTGTTAGTCATCTGTGGGATCTGTACCAATGAAGATGAAGATGTGTGGACCAGGTGACATACCTGCCCTGAATGGCAGGTGGATCAGCAGAGTCACACCTCTGCTGTTCACAGGTTGCTGTCACCCCAAGAGAAATATTATGTTGCGCACTTGGCCCTGTCCTCCTCTTCCATGTTATAAATGAGGATTTAAAAGAATAGTCTTATAACAGGATTATCCAATTTTTCAAGATCAGAGAGATTTAGGAGGAAGAACAATTACATTAATGAGTCAGTCCAGAAAGATCTCCAGAGGTCAGAGCAGTGGACTGACTCCAACAAGATGACATTTTTAAAGGACACCTGTGGATAAGCAGCTTGGCAGTGAAGAGTGTGAAGTAAGACTTAAGGGTGATGTGGCTGTTAGAAATAAAAAATATAGCTTGAGTGCCTGGTGGACTTAACAGGAGAACAATATCCACCACAGACAGATGGGAGCTGCCTACGTATAATGGTCTCCCTTCTGAGTGTCGCAGGTTAGGAAGGACGTGGGAGCCAAAGAGGACCCAGAGATCAGGAGAAGAGTGAAAATGACCTTTTGTGAGGAATGATTTTAGAAGATGTCTGAGAGTATTTAGCCTGGAGAAGGACATTTCAGGGAACAAAGCATTTGGCAAAGTGTCCGTGGAAGGGGAACTAGACCGGTTCGGGGTGACCCCCATGGGGCAGAAATGGAATTAACATTCAGGCATAGGGGAGACTGTCTACTGGCGGTGCTGCCTGGCCTGGGAGAGCCCAGGGCCTGTGCTGGAGAACCCAGCCTGGGCCAGCCCCATGGCTGCCACTCCAAGGAGGTGATGCCAGCCCTGGAAGGGGCCAGCAGAGGTAGCAGAGAATGTTTACCTGTGGGGTTTCTTCTTGCTCTGGAGGTTGGGGAGGGGAGTCTGTGACTATGTCGCAATGTCAAAGTCTAAGACCCGAGTCCCTTTGGTGGAAATGATGGCTGTATCAGGGACAAGGGGGCTGGCAGAGGAGAGCTATGCCTCAGCCTTCCACCTGTAAATAGAAGGGCAGCCATTGTGTCTGGTAGGGGAAGAGGGGACTGGGTATTGTTTAACACAAATGAACACTTCTTTGTGGACCTGAATTGTCTGTCTTGGAGTGAGTGCCTATCTGCTATCCTACTGGCTCCCTTAGTTATCTTAAGTTAAAAATTACTTCCTTTAAATGATTCCAAGAAGAGTTTTAAGATAACTCTCAGTGATTCTGAAACTGGTTGTTCTGTGTGTGGATTGTCTTGGCCCTTAGTTTCAGCAGACCTTTGGGTTTTTTTGTTTTTGAGGTGAAATCCATATAACATAAACTAACCATTTTAAAGTGAACAGTTTGGTGGCATTGATAGCATTTACATTGTTGTGCAACCTCTGCTTCTGTCTGGTTCCAAATGTTTCATCATGCCAGAGTAAAACCGCATACCCATTCAGCAGTTATTATACTCCCTAGCCCCTCCTCAGTCCCTGGCAACCTCCAGTCTGCTTTCTGTCTCTGTGGATTTGCCTATTCCAGACATTTCCTATAAATAGAATGTATATAATACATGACCTCTGTACCTGGCTTCTTTCATTTGCATAGGGTTTTCTCGGTTCATTCATATGGTAGCATGTATCAGTACTTCATTTCTTTTTATGGTTGAATAACAGTGAGAGATTTTATTTTGGGGGGCTCCAAAATCACTGCAGATGGTGACTGCAGCCATGAAAGATGCTTGCTCCTTGGAAGAAAAATTATGACCAATCTAGACAGCATATTAAAAAGCAGAGATATTACTTTGCCAATAAAGCCTATCTAGTCAAAACTATGGTTTTTCCAGTAGTCATGTATGGATGTGAGAGTTGGACTATAAAGAAAGCTGAGCACTGAAGAATTGATGCTTTTGAACTGTGGTGTTGGAGAAGACTCTTGAGAGTCCCTTGGACAGCAAGGAGATCCAATCAGGACAGCAAGGAGATCCAATCAGTCCTGAATGTTCATTGGAAGGACTGATGCTGAAGCTCCAATACTTTGGCCACCTGATGCGAAGAACTGACTCATTTTGAAAAGACCCTGATGCTAGGAAAGATTGAAGGTGGGAGGAGAAGGGGACAACAGAGGATGAGATGGTTGGATGGCATCACTGACTCGATGGACGTGAGTTTGAATAAGCTCCGGGAGTTGGTGATGGACAGGGAGGCCTGGCGTGCTGCATCCATGGGGTCGTAAAGAGTCAGACACACCGAGCAGCTGAACTGAACTGATTATGTATATACCGCAATTTATTTATTCACCCACTGATGGACATTCGGGTTGTTTGAGCCATTCAGCTCTTGCTAATAGTGCTGCGGTGAACCTTCATATACAGGAATTTGTTTGAGTACCTGGTTACATTCCTTCTGGGTTTGTACTCTAGGAGAAGAATTCCTGAATCATATGGTGATTCCATGTTCAACTTTTCAAGGAACCACCACACCGTTTTCCATAGAGGCTGTACCATTTTACATTCCCACGGATGGTGCCCAGAGGTTCCAATTTCTCCACATCCTCACCAACCCTTGCAATTTTCCATTTGGGGGTTTTTTGGTTATTGTTTTTATATACATAGTCGTCGTAAAGAGTCAGACACGACCGAGCAACTGAACTGAACTGATTATGTATATACCGCAATTTATTTATTCACCCACTGATGGCCATTCGGGTTGTTTGAGCCATTCAGCTCTTGCTAATAGTGCTGCGGTGAACCTTCATATACAGGAATTTGTTTGAGTACCTGGTTACATTCCTTCTGGGTTTGTACTCTAGGAGAAGAATTCCTGAATCATATGGTGATTCCATGTTCAACTTTTCAAGGAACCACCACACCGTTTTCCATAGAGGCTGTACCATTTTACATTCCCACGGATGGTGCCCAGAGGTTCCAATTTCTCCACATCCTCACCAACCCTTGCAATTTTCCATTTGGGGGTTTTTTGGTTATTGTTTTTATATACATAGTCGTTCTAGTATGTGTGAAGTGGTATCTCATTGTAGTTTTGATTTGAATTTCCCTGATGACTAATGATGTTGATCATCTTTTCATGTCATTATTGACCGTATGTGTATCTTCTTTGGAAAAATGTGTGTTCAGATCCCTTGCCTATTTTAAACTTGGCTGAGCCTGCTTGTTTATATATATATGTAATATATATATAGCATTTTGTTTTTTATTTTTGGCTGTGCCGGGCCTTTGTTGCTGGGAGGGCTTTTCTCTAGTTGTAGCGAGCAAGGGCTACTTGCTAGTTGTGGCGCATGGGCTCCCCGCCGCAGTGGCTTCTCTTGTTGCTGAATATGGGCTCTAGAGAACGGGCTCAATAGTGTGGCACATGGGCTTAGGTGCTTCTCAGCATGTGGGACCTTCCCAGATCAGGGATCAAACCCGTGTCTCTTGCATCAGCAGGCAGATTCTTTCCCACTGAACCACCAGGGAAGCCCAGCCTGCCTGTTTGTATGTTTAGAATTAAAGTTCTAAGCTTGCGGCTCCTCAGGTGCCAGAGTCGTATATATGTTGCATCTCTTTTTTGGCCTCCCCACTTGGCATGCAGGATCTTAGTTCCCCAACCAGGGATTGAACCTGCACCACCTGCAGTGGAAGGACGGTCTTAACTGCTAGATTGCCAGGGAAGTCCCCATCTTCTTTTTCTTTTTTAAATGCATATTTGTTTATTTATTTGGCTGTGCCAGATCTTAGTTGCCGCACGTGGGATCGTCAGACTTGTTTGCAGTAGGCAGGTTCTTTCAGTTGTGACATGTGGAATATTTAGTTGGCACATGTGAACTCTTAGCTGGGGCATGTGGGATCTAGTTCCCTTACCAGGGATCAAACCCAGGCTCCCTGCCTTGGCAGTTTAGAGTCTTAGCAACTGAACTACCAGGGAAGTCCCCATCTTATCTGTTTCCTGAAAAGCTAGGCCACCTACATATTACCTGGTACCTGAAATGAGGAGAGAGAACAGGATGAAAGAGGCAGGGGAAGTACGCCAGAAGAGGCAGAGGGTTCTGGGAGAGAGCAGCACTTTGGAAGCTGTGACATCTCTGTCCTCCAGGTCTTCCTGGAACTCTCAGCAGACTGTAGGAAAGCTACTCACAGATGTTTCTGGAGAGACTCAGGCTCCCAGGCCATGGGGCCTACCCTTTTATCTGCGTTTCTTTTGGGTATTGCAACATCCAGCAGGCCTCCTCCTGACAGTGCCCTGAGTGGGGGGAGTGTGCCTGTGAGCCCTTGACCCACTGGCCTACGTCTGGAGGACAAGCTTACAGGGTTACTCTTGGGAGCAGTCTCTCTCCAGCCCCCTCCAGCGGGGCTGGGTTAGGGGGGTGGTCAGGCCACACTCCCTGCTTCCCACTGGCTCCATTCCAAAGAAATGGATTATAGAAGCCAGTCCCGCCTCCTCAAGCAGCACCGCTCTCTCCAGCCAGAAGCAGGTTTTCCTATATTCTGGGAAGAAACTCTGCAAGAGGAGAAAAGGAAGCCTAAAGTTAGAGACTCAAAATCATGTTCTCCTACAATAATTCTCCTATAGGAGACTCTCTCTCTGCTTTGGTTATATGGTCAAGCTGCTGGAGACAGTCCCAACCTAGGGTAGCCTTGCAAAGGCCAAGTCAGCACTGCCCAGCTTGTGTGCCATAGTCTGAGATGATGCTGTCTTCCCACAGTCTGAAATCCTCCAGTAGAGGGATACTTCTGCGTCTTGGAAAGCTTTTGTGTCTTAAAGGTTTGTTTTTACTTCTTGTTAAAAGGGGTATACTCTTGTGCCAGGGTTAACTTAAGATTAATAGGCAAGTTTTACAAGGAAATGTTGCAAGCAACACAGGAGAGATCCTAGTAGAAGATAAAAATACCTAAAACACACTAACCTGCTCTTTTTCTTTTTTAATGGAGATAAAATTCACAGAACAAAATTAATCATCCTAAAGCCCTGAATTGTGGTGCGTGGCACTCAGTCTGTTCAGTGTCGTGCATCCATCACCTCTACCTGACTTCAAAGTTGTTTTCACCACCCCCAAAGGAGACCCTGTACCCCTTAAGCAATCACTCCCCGCTCCCTCCTTCCCCAGCCCCTGGCAATCACTAATCTGCTTTCTGTCTCTCTGGATTTACTTATGCTGGGTATTTTGTATCAGTGGAATCATACAGCATGTGACATTTGGTGATCCATTGTCTTTTTTAGACATCCCCTTCCCCTGTCCCCCAAATCTACTGTCTCCTGCCAAGATCAAGGAATAAACTTTCTAAATATAAAGAATGAATAAAAGCTCTCCACTTGAATTCACAGTAAAAATGTCCAAAAGTGTTTTTGGACAAAAATACAGAAGTATTTTTCGATCTTTATAATGACGTCTCTCCAAAGCATAGCGCTGGATGTTGCAGTGGACTCTGCCCGTGAGGACAGACAGGCCCTGAGGGAAAGGAGAGCGGAAAGGCCTGAGGCTCCTGCAGGCGCGGGACCAGGCCAGGCCAGGGGCCCACGCACCCTGCAGGGGCCATCCTGCAGTGGAGCTGCGGGAGGGACCTGGCCCTTCCCACCCTGTGGCTGCTCTGACCCTCCTCTGAGGAGGCGCCTCTCCGACCACACCTCCTGTGTGTGCTGCTCAGGCAAACCCAAGCTCATCTGCCAAATTCAGGCTACAACCCTGGCCATTCCGGGCTTTTCTTTCTGCCTTTCCCTAATCGCATCTGGGCGTGCTCTCTTAAAGGGGAAGTCGTGCGTTCTGACTGGCCAGGGCCCTCAGCCAGGAGCCAGCAAACGGCTCCCACAGTCGTGCTGCCCAGCGTGTCAGTGGTTCAGCCTCCTTACCCAAATGGCGAGGCTGTCTCCCCTGGATGTGTAAGTGTGAGCGCAGGGCACACTTGCCACACAGGATGGCACGGGGCTGGGCCCAGGTCACAGGGGGCGGAGCGTGCTGTCAGCCTGCGATCCATTTAGCAAGTCCGAGGTTGAGCTTAGACGGTGCTCCTGGGCTGTGGGCTGGCGCTGGGACAGGGCTGAGGCATGGAGTGGGGAGAGGAGCTGCCTGAGAAAGAGGTCAGGAGTAGGAGGCTGGGTTGGGGACCAGTCTATTTTGGACAGGCCTTCTGGAGGCGCCAGCCTTGGGGCCTGGGGAGGAATAGAGTGGAAAATTTTCTAGCACACCTCTCCTAGCCCCGGGAAGCAGTGACGCTGAACCTTACCAGTCCATCACCCCCACTTTCTGCATTTATGTGCAGCTCCAACCACACTTGATGCATTTATCTACTCGCCACTGATTTTTCTTGGTAAAACACCACTCATTTTTATATGCAAGCGGTGTTAAGAAATGTTTCAGGTCTCTTTCGCTCCACTTTAAAAATTGCTGGAAACTGGCAACCTGTGTTTTTCCTTCTTTGCTATTCGTGGACGGTCCTGAGTCCAGTGTGTGTGCACAGCAGGCCCTGAGTCCATGTTGGCGGCCGGCTCCCCAGCGGACTGGCCGGGGCCCGAGCATGATTGGCAACACACCTGGCCTGGTTTCTAGCGGGTCTGGTTTCCCGTGTGCCCAGGAAAACCAAGGGAGGGCTCACGCTCCCTCATGCATAGCCAGGGACTAACTCAGTGCCACAAGAAGTGGCTAATGACAGTGAAATAGACCCTTGCTGTGTTTTAGACTCCTTTCTATTCTACCCTTGGGTTTTGTTTGTATGGTGATGGTGTTTGATCTTAAATCATGTAAAAAAAAAATACTATTTTCACTGAAATAATTCAGAACTTCTGCTCCTTAAAAAAAAAAAAAGGAGCAGAAGGAAACAGAAAAGGGCTGGAGGGCTGGAGGGGGGAAAAACAAGTGGTGTCTCTGTGCGCGTGCATCGACAGGGCAAAGCCACACCCTGCTTCAAGACAACTTCCTGTTTGCCACTGCCAACTGCCACTCCAAGGAGAACAGAAATGGTTCCGTTATTAGTGGCTGCTGCAGGACCACGACAGCCTGTGGGTGAGTGGTTCTGAGTGACGCCGCGAGCTTAGCAGTGAATTGGGACTTTGCACCTTCTGTTGTAGAAGACTGTGGCCTGCACTCCTGAAACTGAAGGTCGGTACAGATAGGAATTGAGGAGCCCTGGCCTCTCCTTACTCAGCCCGTGTTTTTAAGCAGTGTGCTCCCAGAGCATTCTTATAAACAGAATAATTTTAATTCAGGGGGCAGGAAGAAGGTGGAGAACTGCCCACCTAGGAAACCTACTTCTTGTATGTATTTTTTTAAGTCTACATTTTCAGGTATTAGGGAATTCGTATGAAGTGCCTACTGTGAGTTGTCACCAGGGCAACCACCTTCCATGTATTATCAATCCTTACAGGCTCATTTCTTCAACAGCAAGTGCAGTGCATGTCTATCGGGGCCAATCCCTGGGCTGAATGCCAGGGATGAGAGAGGGCACAAGACACCCGCCCTTGATGCCTCCAGTGACAGGACCCCTGTGCCAGTGAACCAGCAATTACAACAAGGGGCGTGTGCTGAGGTGGGGCCCTGACGGTGCTACCGGGGCACCTGCCCCCTTGTAACCGTATGGTGTGGGCATTAGTGTCCCCATTGTATAGGTAGGGAAACTGGGGCCCAGGGGGTTAAGTTCTTTGCCCAAGTCACAGCTAATGGTGACAGAGCTGGGATTTGAGCCCAGATCTTTCTGATTCCAAAGACAGCAGTGTTTGGTCTGCATTTCCAGTGACTCCCGAAGCTGGTGCAGAGCAAGAGAATCACTTGGAATCTTTTTAAAAATACAGGTTTGGAGCCCTTGGCCTTACTCTCCCAAGAAGAGGAGGTCTGGGTGGCACTGAGCGGTCTCAGGTGGATAGTGGCCTAGGCGCTTTCCCAACCTCTCACCTTGAGATCCTCCCGTCCTACTTGAGGCGTGGACCGTGCATGCCTGCGATCAGGGCCAGGGCTTTCAGTGTGCTTAGCCACGGCGCCTGGGTAAAGGCCACTGACATTGCCTTAAGACAGTATTGGGAAGAGTCTGCTCAGCTGTTGAGGTATTTTAGACATTGGGAATCCCCCTGTTCTTGTGTCTTCCCACCAGAGATACCCCAGCTTTGCCCAGTGTCCGGCTGCCTGCAGCTCCTGTCTCCTTGGTGCCCCTGGGGCAGGGATGATGTCAGTTGCGCCGTCTTAAGGGAGAATCCAGCAGCTTATCACAAAGCTGGCAGCCACTGGTTTTCACCTGGGCTGTGTTGGCACTGTTACATTCATGTGACTTGCACAGTGGGTATGTTGGTGGTTGGGGCAAAGATCACCCTGATGGAGGAGTTAATACCATACCGGTGGGACTTCTTGTCAACCCCTCCACTGCTGTATTGGCTCTGGACACATGGGAGCAGCTGGGGCAGTAAAAGGTGAGGATGACAGCTCTATCCCCAGGGGCAGACGGGCTATACACTGGCCTCAAGTTCGTCAGCCCACCTCCCATGGGAACCTTGTTCTCTACTCTCAGGATGACCAGGTGGTGGTCAACCTGGATCTGGAGATGGTCTCCTCTTCCTGAGGGAACCCTCGGGCCATGGCAGTGTCTGTCTTATCACTACCATTGTATTTCAGTGCCAAAGAGATGCTAGGAAAATTAAAAAAAAAAACCGAGTGAATGAATGAGTGGACAAATGAGGTGTGACTTTAACATATGTTTTCTGTCCTTCCTCCTGTTGAATTTGCACCTGTTTTCTCCCCTTTTGGCCTCTCTGGTTAAGAATGTAGTAGTGTTTGTTGTTGTGTGTTTTTCTTTTTTCTTGGGTCGATTTAAAAAACAACCTTAACAAAACCAGAGTCATCCTATATCTTCCCTTTTTTCCTCATCTATCTATGTTATGTATCCGTATATATAGTAACAGATATATGGATACATATCTGTTTATATTCCACTGCTTCCCTGGTAGTTCAACTGGTAAAGAACCTGCCTGCAATGCAGGAGACCCTGGTTCTATTCCTGATTCAGGAAGATTCGCTGGAGAAGAGATAGGCTGCCCACTCCAGTATTCTTGGGCTTCACTGGTGGCTCAGCTGGTGAAGAATCCACCTGCAATGCAGGAGACCTGAGTTCAGTCCCTGGGTTGGGAAGATCCTCTGGAGAAGGGAAAGGCTACCCACTCCAGTATTCTGGCCTGGAGAATTCCATGGACTGTATGGCCCATGGGGTCTCACAGAATCGAACACAACTGAGGGACTTTCACTTTCACTTTTCATCTGTATGTATGTATATATATATATATAATGTTTCATGTTTTTATAAAGTAATGTTTAGTGTTTGCAGATATTGGTGATATTTTTTATTTTCTTGTGAATTTGGGTAATACTGTCTCACACATTTCCTTAGGTTGAGATAACCATCATACCTGTCATTTTCAGTTATTTTATCATAGATCCCAGTTGATTGTGGTGGTTTTTTTTTTTTTTTTTTTACTACTCTAAACAGTGCTGCTGAGACTATCTTTGAACTTTTCTTGGGGGAGGATATTTCCTTGAGGTCTATTTTCCAGACTAAAATTACCAGGTTACCAGATCAAATGTCTGTGAATGCTTTTTAACTGCTGTCGTCAGCACAAGGTTGCTCTCGAGAGAACTGTTGTCCCTTGAAAGTACCCCCAGCGGTGTGTACATGTGTTTGTTTTCCCACTAGTCTACATTGCTGGGGACGGTGGGGGCGGGGGGTTTCTCTTTCAGCTTGGCTAAGTGTCTGGTGAGCGCATCCTTGGTGGCTGATGGAAATACTTCAGGGCCCTGGAAAGTCCCTGGGACTCCCCAGATCCTAGCCCGCAGTGCTTGATGCCAGGAATGCACACCTGAGGACACATAACCAAGAGGAGAGAGGAATTGGGGACGCTGCTGAGAGGGAGGAGTGAAAAGCAGCCCAAGTCATTTCTGACTTCAGCGCTGTATGCCAGGCCAGCTCTGAAAATGGGAGATGCTTTGTCAAATCTTCCGAGAGGTTGGCTGGCTTAAGTGCAGAGAAAAGAGGGCATCCCCGAGGTACAGAGGGCATTGGTTCTGGGGCTAGGCGGGCCTGGGCTCTCCTTCCAACTGCCAAGGTCAGTGTGACCTTGGTCTTGTTTCATAATCTCATTAATCTTTAATTTCCCAACTGTAATGAGGAGGCTAACAGTATCCACTTTGAGGGGTTGGGTAGATTATACGTGAACTGGTGGGTGTAAAGGCAGCCTGACACATAGGAGGCACCCAGAAATGCTGCTCATCTTCCTAACTGAATGAATGGGCACAGGAGAACCAGATGGCCGAGAAACAAATGCAGCCCTTTGGGGGGATTTGAGAGCTGGGCTGACACGAGCAGCGTAGGCACTGGCCCACAGTGCCTTTTGTCAAAG
>SJXQ01001123.1:50561-92271 GCA_006408695.1 Aepyceros melampus
TTGTCATTCTCTGGGGGTGATTTTGTAATCACTGATCTGGCCCATTCATTTGTCCTTAAGGTCACTCTTCCTCCTGATTAATCTTGCTCATTTATATTATTTTCAGCTCTTAGTTTAACAGAATAAAAATCCTCTTCATTTTGAAAATTTCTCTCTCCCACCAGAACAGAGGAATATTTCTGCACATCCTTTCCCCTCACCCCTTCTGCCAGCTTGAGTACATGAGAGCAAATGAGTGAATAAAGTCTGCAGAAAAATTCAAAGCAGTAGTGGTAAAAATCAAGTCTTATTTTAGTTTTGGAAACTTCTGCCAATAGAAAAAATTGCTAAGCAAGACATTTCTGAGGGGCAGAAACAGCTCTGAATTTGAAGTGAGAAGGCTTGGTTCTGGTCTCAACCCTGCAGACTGGTAACTGGTAACCTCTCTCACTGATAACCTCATCTGTCAACAAGCAGATCAAATGAGCTGACATTTTAAGACTCAGTTCTAACCTTCAGTGATTCTAAGTCCTGCACTTCCTAATTTCTTGGCTTCGCATCTTGGTCACAGTACACCCCATTTCCTGCCTTCCTGAGAAGCAGCTCAGTCCCTGCCCACAGCACAGAGGCCCCATTCCTCGCGCAGCCATTGGCCCTGACTTTGGCCACCTTGTGCTCTCGGGGTCTTCTTTGGCCAGTCAGCCATGGGGAGGGTGGAGATGGCTGGCTGCTTCCTGCTTGTCTCAGAGGGGTTGTAAAGGCCAGTACAATTTTACAAAAGATGAATTCCTCCAAGGAAGATCCCACCTGAGTAAGATATTTCAATACTTTAGCTGTAATTATTGCTGTAACATTCAGGAGTCATGAGAGATGGGAAGAGAAGGAACAGGCTAAGAGTGCCTTGTATTCATGATAATAGAGTAGAAAGAGGCCTTCAAAGCCATCTAGGGACCCACTCATTTACAGATACAAGCATGGAAACTGAGCTAGTTTAAGTGGTGAACTCCAGGTCATAAGCCTAATAATGTGATGCGGTTGGAGTTGGACCTGAATCACCTGGCTTTCAGCCCATGGTCCTCTCTTCTACATCAAAGCAGAGGTCCTAGAACTCTTGGTTTCCAAATCCTTCAATGCAATGCCTCCGCCAACTGCACATGTATGCAAGACCTCCTCTTGATTCTGTGAAGACTACCCAGTAAAGTTACTCAGTGCAGGCAACCTGTGAACCCTGGGCAGGCAAAAACACCCAACAATCAGATGATCTTCAAAAACCCACTTTCCCCTCCCAGTTCCCACTTCCTCAGAGGACTAGAGTCAGTCTGTCTGGAGACAACTTGGCAGCCTGCTGGGACCAGGGAGCACAGAGAAACCCCAAAGACTTGTCTCTGGTAGTCAGAGTCAGTCTGGCTTTCTTCTCCTAGTCAAAGTACCTGGAATAGCAGCCAGAAATATCTCCCTAATGAGAAAAGCCTGAGACTCAGGTTGGAGATGGAGGGACAGTGGGATCAGCCAGCTTTGCCCTCATCTAGTTCGTATCACATTCAACCCAGATGTCCAGCTTTTGATATCTGGTCTTTTGCATTAGGATATCTGTTATAATTTCATTTATTTCATTTACACATAGTAATTAGGCACTGACTGTTATATATGTGGGGCTCTGTAGTAGGTAAGAGGGAGCCAGAGGGGGCTTAGGATTTCAGAGCATTTGTCTTTTGGGGGGGTTCAGGATTCCTTCCTGTAATTGTGTACAGGACTTGGAGGCATTTTTCTTGGGAAGGAGTCTTTAACGTTTATCAAATCTGTTACCCTGTCGCAGATGGGAACCACTGTAGTGGGTGTGCACTAGAGCTCTGCCTTAGGTACCTGCTCTCCTGGTCGGCATCCTCATCCCACCCATCGAGTTGAAACCACAGATGACCGAGGGTGGACAGGTGGGGCAGGTCTGGTGTCCCTGGAACCCCAGGAAGCTGCACCTGGCTGCTCAAGTCCAGGCCCTGCTCCTGTGAATTCTGCCTCCATTGTTATGTCTTCCTGCAAGTCCTCACATGGCACCTATGGCCCTAGGCCTAGTGAGCCCTGGAGAGGCCACAGGGACATGTGGACAGAAGCTTGGCCACTTCCCAGATCTAGCAGACACTTTCATTCAGCCCTGCAGGTCCTTGTGATTTCAGTGCTCTCACTAGGGGTCTTCCCAAGTGGCACTAGTGGTAAAGAACCTGCCTGCCAATGCAGGAGACATAAGAGATGCAGGTTCGATCCCTGGGTTGGGAAGATCCCCTGGAGAAGGGAATGGAAGCCCACTCCAGTATTCTTGCCTGGAGAATCCCATGGACAGAGGAGTCAGGTGGGCTACAGTCCATGGGGTTGCAAAAAGTCGGACATGACTGAAGTGACTTAACACGCACTAGGGGTCAGGTTTGAGAAATTTCTGTTGGCTCTCTTAAAAGTCTTACCCTCCTCACTGCCCTAAGGGACCCTGTGGCCTCTGAGTGGCTATCTGAGGACGACCAAGGTTGTATGGTTCTCTCACTGTGCCCAGGTAACATCTGGCGTCCCCTCTCTGTTCCCGTCCGTGAAAATGATTTTGGAGGATTGCCTGGTAAATGCCTCCAGTGAGAACTGTGGTGCGAGTGCATTGTGCCATTTGATACAGAAATTCAGAAGGTAATCACTGCTAGCTGGTGGGATAGGATGTCAAGCAAACTGTAGTCATAACGGAGGCTCCAGGGGTCAACACTGCAAGATCAGCACTGTACTCTCTGCCTGTTGTGTATACTAGCGTGCATGTGACTCACTGGCTACAGATGACGTGCTGAGTTCTATTCTTTCTCCCCCTGTAGAGAGAAGACACGGTTCAATGTGTAGACCTTCTCCATCTCCGGCGTCTCCACCCTCCAATTCCAGGACATCACTAGTACAGGTGAAAACGAAAACCTGTCTCAGCGGCCATAACTCTGCCAGCAGCTCCTCAAAGCCATTCAAAACGCCCAAAGACAATCTACTTACCTCCAGCAGCAAACAGCACACAATCTTTTCAGCGAAGGGATCAAGGGACAAACCATGGTGAGTGTCGGGTGGGTGCTGGCGGCTGGATGACTATTTTTGCTGCTTGCCCCCTAACCATAGGAAGCGGTGCTTACCCATTGTCGTTGTTCCTGGGCATCGTGTCCAGGAATTTGGAGAAGTGGGGAGAAAAGGGACAGAAAACCATCGTGATGGGATAAGAAACCTAAACACTGGAGAGAACCGGGAACTTTAAAGGACTGTCTACTTGACAGTTCGCAGATGGGAACCACTGTAGTGGGTGTGCACTAGAGCTCTGCCTTAGGTACCTGCTCTCCTGGTCGGCATCCTCATCCCACCCATCGAGTTGAAACCACAGATGACCGAGGGTGGACAGGTGGGGCAGGTCTGGTGTCCCTGGAACCCCAGGAAGCTGCACCTGGCTGCTCAAGTCCAGGCCCTGCTCCTGTGAATTCTGCCTCCATTGTTATGTCTTCCTGCAAGTCCTCACATGGCACCTATGGCCCTAGGCCTCAGTGAGCCCTGGAGAGGCCACAGGGACATGTGGACAGAAGCTTGGCCACTTCCCAGATCTAGCAGACACTTTCATTCAGCCCTGCAGGTCCTTGTGATTTCAGTGCTCTCACTAGGGGTCTTCCCAAGTGGCACTAGTGGTAAAGAACCTGCCTGCCAATGCAGGAGACATAAGAGATGCAGGTTCGATCCCTGGGTTGGGAAGATCCCCTGGAGAAGGGAATGGAAGCCCACTCCAGTATTCTTGCCTGGAGAATCCCATGGACAGAGGAGTCAGGTGGGCTACAGTCCATGGGGTTGCAAAAAGTCGGACATGACTGAAGTGACTTAACACGCACTAGGGGTCAGGTTTGAGAAATTTCTGTTGGCTCTCTTAAAAGTCTTACCCTCCTCACTGCCCTAAGGGACCCTGTGGCCTCTGAGTGGCTATCTGAGGACGACCAAGGTTGTATGGTTCTCTCACTGTGCCCAGGTAACATCTGGCGTCCCCTCTCTGTTCCCGTCCGTGAAAATGATTTTGGAGGATTGCCTGGTAAATGCCTCCAGTGAGAACTGTGGTGCGAGTGCATTGTGCCATTTGATACAGAAATTCAGAAGGTAATCACTGCTAGCTGGTGGGATAGGATGTCAAGCAAACTGTAGTCATAACGGAGGCTCCAGGGGTCAACACTGCAAGATCAGCACTGTACTCTCTGCCTGTTGTGTATACTAGCGTGCATGTGACTCACTGGCTACAGATGACGTGCTGAGTTCTATTCTTTCTCCCCCTGTAGAGAGAAGACACGGTTCAATGTGTAGACCTTCTCCATCTCCGGCGTCTCCACCCTCCAATTCCAGGACATCACTAGTACAGGTGAAAACGAAAACCTGTCTCAGCGGCCATAACTCTGCCAGCAGCTCCTCAAAGCCATTCAAAACGCCCAAAGACAATCTACTTACCTCCAGCAGCAAACAGCACACAATCTTTTCAGCGAAGGGATCAAGGGACAAACCATGGTGAGTGTCGGGTGGGTGCTGGCGGCTGGATGACTATTTTTGCTGCTTGCCCCCTAACCATAGGAAGCGGTGCTTACCCATTGTCGTTGTTCCTGGGCATCGTGTCCAGGAATTTGGAGAAGTGGGGAGAAAAGGGACAGAAAACCATCGTGATGGGATAAGAAACCTAAACACTGGAGAGAACCGGGAACTTTAAAGGACTGTCTACTTGACAGAGGGGATTTTTTTCCACTCCTGAGAGCTGAGGCAAGTTGTGTCTAAGAAGAGAGTAAACAGAGAAATACTCCTCAGTATACGGTCACCTCTCAATTTTCTGCCCCAGTGAAGAAAAGTGTTGGTATAAATAATCAAAACCACAGTCAGTCCACCCAGTGGGGAGTGAGGCCATCACCCCTGGAAGGCAGGCGCCCCCACAGAGCCCCCATCACAAGCAGCCTGGTCTCCGCTCCGTGAAGTAACTGCCAACAGAGACAGGTAATTGGGAGCTGACCACAGGAGGAAGAGAGGAAATCCAAAGAGGACGTCACCACTTTGATGGGGTGGGAGAGGGCTGGCTGCAGGTGACTGTGAAAAATCAGAGGCTTTTAATTCACTTTTTTTAATCTCCATCTTTACGGAAAGTCAGTAAAGGTTACCTATGGAATGGACAGATAGGAAACCAAACAGAAAACGAGGACAGAAAGCAGAAAATAAGTATCTTCATATGCCAAGAGCCCTTAGGGACTGTCATCACAAGCAGCCTGGTCTCCGCTCCGTGAAGTAACTGCCAACAGAGACAGGTAATTGGGAGCTGACCACAGGAGGAAGAGAGGAAATCCAAAGAGGACGTCACCACTTTGATGGGGTGGGAGAGGGCTGGCTGCAGGTGACTGTGAAAAATCGGAGGCTTTTAATTCACTTTTTTTAATCTCCATCTTTACGGAAAGTCAGTAAAGGTTACCTATGGAATGGACAGATAGGAAACCAAACAGAAAACGAGGACAGGAAGCAGAAAATAAGTATCTTCAAATGCCAAGAGCCCTTAGGGACTGGCTTAGTAGAGCCTCCAGCCTTATCTTGCTGGCCTTGTGAAGGCAGACGAGGTATAAGTATGGAGATTGTTCATCTATATATTTAAAAAGGAAGAAGTCTTCTGTTACTTCATGCTAGTTAATTACACTTACGTTCATAGCTGGGAAAGCTGTGGACGAAAGTCATCATCAATTGGTTTGTCACTGCACGTGGGAAATTATGATGACTTTGTAAAGAGCTAATTGTGCCAGATCAACTGAGGGGCCTCTCACAACAGAGAGGAAGGGTTCAGACGTGGCTGTCAAGATGGGGAGTCACCTGTCATGCAGCCGGGGTTCACGGCCAGTCTTTGCTGTCTTCCGAGTGTTAGGATCTCCGTGCTGTAGGACGTGACTGTAACTGGTTAGGGACGACCTAGCCTATGAGTGATCCTGGTGGCCTCTGGGCCTGCCTGCTGGTCGCGGGAGTGTCCGTGTTTTGGTGACCTTGGAGAGCACCTGAAAGGTGGTTTGCCAAGGCGTCATCTGGTGTCCTGATGTAAGTGCTTCCTGAATCACTGCCTGCATACAGATCTCAGCTGGTGACCCTGGGCAAGTGGCTCAATCTTGGTGTGCCTCAGTTTTCCTCATGTGTAAATGAGGAATGCAATTGATGATGTCTCTGCCCTACGGGATTTTGTCTGTCCCTATGAGGATGGCTTCCCTTGTGGCTCAGCTGGTAAAGAACCCACCTGCAATGCCGAGACCTGGGATTGATCCCTGGGGTGGGAGGATCCCCTGGAGAGTAGAGAAAGGAAAGGCTACCCACTCCAGTATTCTTGCCTGGAGAATTCCATGGACTGTGTAGTCCATGTGGTCACAAAGAGTCGAACATGATTAAGTGACTTTCACTTTCATGAGGATGTAGTAATCTAAGTTTTTTAAAAGCAGCAACTATGATGTCTGGAGCAGGGCACATCAATAAATATTTGATGATCATGTTATCGTTATCACTATGTCACATGTGCCAAAGGACAGAACTATAACTCCTCAACCAGGTTGAGAAGCAAAATCTCCTGATAAAAGTAGAGAAATGGTTCTTCAGACTCAGACTGAAGTTGAAAATGGAAAAAGATAAGCTTTGATTCAGAGCCTAGAAATGAGCTCCTAGAGCAACCAAATGAGGGAAACTGGGACAGGGCTCATGGGGAGTAAGTTGGGAGGAGACTTGGGGGGGACACAGATCACAGCATGAATGCTGTAGATGATAAATATGGTCCCGAAGGGCGAGACACAGCACCAAGAATTCTCCTAGGAATCAAGGCTTCAGGGGGATCACTGAGGTTAGACCAGCCACCATGTGTGGGTCACACCAACTAGCCTGCACTTACTAAGCCCTGCTCTGGGCAAGGCCCCTTCAGCTAGAGACAGAAGATGGTTTTGAGAGAATCCAAAAATACTAGACAGGGTCCAAAGAAAGGCAATCAAAAGGATTGCAAGGAGAGAAATAGCCATTCTGAGAAAAGGACTCCAAAAACTACAGCACTGACCTTGTGTGAAGAGCAGAAAGGTCTTGGGTGACCTACCTGACTGCAAGTAGGTGGATATTCCAGACAGATCAAGGGATGCAGGACCAGTGAGGCTGAGCATTGATTGCAGCAGCCTCCTGACTGCTCTCATCGCTGGTCAGTCCGTCCCCTGCCCACCGACGGCAGCGAGGTGTATCGGAGGGCTGGGAATAGTTGATTTGGCGGCTTCCAGGGCCTACCTCAGTTCAGGAAGGCTTCCCTAGAGGGCTGTGTGGAAGAAGCACTGGCCAACAGACAAGAAGAGCCAGTTTAAGTCCCAGCTTGGCCACTAACATTCTGCATGACCCTGAACAAGTCACGTCACTTCTCTAAGTCTTATTTTCAGCCCTGAATATTTTGTCATTTTTAATTCACAGTCCTCAAAACTTCTCCAAGTTTCTTAATTGTCTACTGAGTTTGAGTTAGAATCTCAGCCCAGTGGGTGCCTGAAGTGGGGAGAAAGCAGAAGCAGGCTGAGTCTCCTTTAAAAGCCAAGCACCTACATCTTGAAGGAGGTTTATCTATAAACACCCTCAACAAACTGTCTGCAAACCTCTTAATCCAGTCATGATCATTCGATACTATCCCCTTACTCTAGCTTCCCCACCATGTCTTCCCTTGGTCCCTTTACCTAAAACATCCATCCATCTTTATTCAATTTAATGAGCACCTACTGTAACACTATGTCCCAGCTCTGTAACAGTCCATAAGGATGTACAGGGCTTGTCACCTGTGGCACCTTTGTGCAAGCTAAAAATAAGCCTGGATACAGCCCTGGACCAAAGAGCACAGTTGGCTAATGACCATCACCCCTTTCTCACTTCCTCAGCCTGACGTCTAGTGCAATGCATGACCTGCATAACTGTACAATCACTGTGCTTTGGCGCCACGAAATTAAATAAGATGCACTGTCCTAGGAAGCCTGTGAAAGGAAACACGTGCCGACACAGAGCACAGTGTGACAGGAGCTAAGGCTTTGGTGGCACAGAAGAAGGGCACCTCACCCAGGCCGAGGACTCAGAAAAGGCTTTTCAGAAGAGGTCACACTTGAGCTGAATTTGAAGGATAAATAGGAATTAAACTAGACAAAGAAATTGGACTAGAATGATAAATCTTATATTGATATAGATATGTATGCGTGTGTATATATATATACACACACATACAGATATAAATCTAATAATATATTTTTAACCACAATTTTTTTAAATCCTTTTTTTTTTTAAGAGAAAATGGGGATGGTGTCCTAGGCAAAGGAAACAGAACATACAGAGGTACTTGCTTGTCAGGAGAGGCAGGTGATGAAACTGAATAGGTGAATGAGGGCCAGATTATAAAATTCCTCTGTATAAGCTAACTTCGGGAATTTGGGCTTCACCCTGAAAGCTGCATGGAGCTGTGGGAGGAGTGGTTTTAAGAGGTTGTGAGACCCCCATGGAAGCAGTATGAAGGGTTGAAGGGCCACTCGGGAAGCAGCACAACAGTGAAAATGCTTTGTATGACCCGGGTGGGGCGTGATGACAGCCTGGACCCAGGCAGCAGTAGTGGATGTGTGCGGAAGCGACCAGGTGGGAGAGGAAAAGCTCCCGAGGAAAGTCCCGAGGAAAGCTCCACGGGACTTTGGGGCTGGCTGTGTTAGGGCTTGTAGTACAAAGGAAGAGTTTAGGGTAATGTTCCTGGCTTGAATAGCTGAGTGACTGGTCCTGCTACTTCCTCAAGAGGAGGACAGAAAGGACTAGAGTCTAGGGTGGGGAGGAAAGGAGGAGTTCAGCTAGGGAGTCAGTGGAGTTTGAAGTATCTGAGAAACATCTGCGTGGAGATGTCTGCTGGGTATTGAGTGTCTGGAACCAGAGATCGGGAAAGAAGCCTGGGCTGGGAATGGGGATTTGAGAGTTGTCAGCGTAGATGTGGGCACTGAAGCAGTGATACAGATGGGATTTCCCTAGCAGATACGGAGCTTGAGAAGAGCAGGGGCCAAGGGCAGGGCCCACGAGAATGGGGGCTGGGCGGAGCGGGCTGGGCAGGCTTCCCTTCCCTCCTGGCTCAACACTCACTGCTCTTCACTGCCTATCCCAGGGACCACCTTCTTCTCAAAGCCTTTATCTCTCACTCTCTCTCTTGTTACCAGCCACTTGATATACTGGCGTCTCCTTTTAATCCCCGCCGCACTTCATTTTTGCCTTACCCATGCCTCTGTGATGTTGTAGATGAGACCTCTGTATTCCTTCTGCTCCGTGGTAATTGCAGGGCCTTTTACACAGCAGCTTCTCACACTCAGCAAACACAGTACCCTTGTCAGTAAATATTTATTGAACTGAATGAAATGGATCTGACCATTGGAAAGGATCATAAGATTTCCATTCCTGGAGACAGTTAACCCTTTATCTAGAATTGTCTAGAATGGCACTATCCAATCATGTATAATGTGTACCACACATATAACTTGAAATTTTTTAGTATCCATGTGGAAAAAAGTGACAAGAAATAAATGAAATTAATTTTGAACAATGTTTTATAAACCTAATGTAACCACAGTATTATCAATATATAATCAGTGAGAGAGTTCAGTTTTTTTCCCAAAATCTTCAAAACCCTGTGTGTGTTTTACACTTAGAGCATATCTCAATTTGTACACTAAAATTTCATTGGAAATACTTGCTCCATATTTAGATTGCATTTTAATAGATAGTGATTATAAAATAGATTTGTGTACCCAGGTTGTTCCAAAATATAATTAAAACATTTTCTAATAACTGAATCAAGTACCTATTTTTAAATTGTGAATTAACATTAAATAAAAGTTAACATCAGATCCTCAGCCACATCTTAAGCCCCTCCCCTCTAGTTGATCTTAAGTGCTCTATCAGATAGCACAGACCTGGACACCTGGGCCAGGTGACCCTGGGTGGGTCCCTCTGGTTCTTTGACTTACAGGTGTGTGAAGGTGATTCCTCAGATCTCTTTAAAGTTATGCTTCCTGACAGGAGTTGCTAAATTCTCAGATGGAAGGAGCCCTCCTGCTTTCTCATATTCACCTGCTGCTCCTGGGGGTGCCGTGGGAGCAAAGCCGGAGGACCCAGTTTGGTCATGCAGAGAATCCCCTGCCTGAGCTCTGTTCCCTGCTTCCAGGCGCTCTGCATCCAAAGGCCGAAGTGTAAGCTGTGCCTGCAGGTGGGGACCGTGGCTTTTAGATGAGGTTAACAGCAGGTTAGGGACGCCCTTTTCCAAGTAGCTCAAATTCACTTGTCTGGCCATACAACACTGCTCCTAAGTTCAGGCCCACCTCCTGCCACCTCACATAATATTAAATGGTCCATGGGCTTGTTGATTTCTCCCTTCTGTGCCTGGAGAGGTTAAAAAGTAACTGCATTAGAAGAGAGGAAGACACGGGGCATCCCTGAGCTATCAGCTTTGTTCCCTCTGCCTGCAGCACTCAGGATTTGCCCAGCACCCAGGCTCTCAGAGCCCCTCTCCCCTAGTTCACCAGTGGGGACCACCCCTGGAGAATCCAGAGGCCAGAGAATATCCTGCCTGAAGCCACAGAGCCCATAAAGGGGGAGGAAAGTGAGTAAAGGGGTTTTGTTCCCAGGTGGAAGTTAAGAGGGAATTCTGACTAGTTGGCTCTTATTCCTGTGTTCTGCCAGGGGGCCAGCTTCTTGTGTCTGACTTTTCCACCTGCTGCGGCTTCAGCCTCCCTGGTCCAGCTTGATGGGCCGATGGGGAAGCTCAAATTTGCAAAGCCACTGATGTGGGTGGGAGCAGGGAGGAGGTTTTCCTCCCCTGCATGGCTTGTTGCCTTCTCTTTGGGCCTTATCAACCCACTCATGTATGCTGAATGCTAAATGTGCTCAGCTATTAAAAATGCAGGAGATGAGCCTGCTGCTCCAGAAGGAAAATGAGCCAGAGCAAAAGAAAAATCAGCAGGCTTTCGGTTTCCCTGCATGTGCCTGGCAGCGGGTGGGGGAAGGCCCCCCCTCCTCAAGGAGGCAGGGCTCCTGTGGGTGCTTAGGATGGGAGGCGTGTCCTCCTAGGCAGTGAAGGCTGGGGGCTAGGAGCACTGTGGAAGCTCTGTGGAGCAGGAAGTGATAACTGAGAGGCTCTGCCAGGCGCCCTGGGAGAAAGGCGGCTGGCTCATTGCTCTTGCTTGGCATTGGTGTGAACTAGGGGCAAGACCATAGCTCAGTACTGATAGCTCCCACAAGACGTAGGGAGTCATCTCAGGATTTGGCTGAGACTGGAGAATTCTAGAGACTCAAGGGACTTTAGGCCCTCCAGGTGACCTGTCTCCTCTGACCACCCCAGATCCCACAGCCTGATTCTTGCAGTGGCCCTGCCCTGCTCAGAACTCTTCAATGGCTCTCAAGTGTTTGACCGCAGAAGTTTTACCCCTTTGGAGGTAGATACATGATCTGGCATTTCCCCACTTGTCTAACTGCTACTGCTGGTGTTTTAACCCCTTCGTTTCATATTCCAGGTGTCACAATCTCACTGAAGCTCCTCAGCCTGCCTCCGTGTGTTGGCCTATGCTGTTTCGCCTAACAGCAGCAGCCTCCTTGCCTTCCCTCTTTGTTGTTCAGTTGCAGCATACCAGGCTTCCCTGTCCTTCACCATCTCCCAGAGTTTGCTCAAACTCATGTCTATTAAGTCTGTGACGCCTGTCTCCTACATATGCTTAAAATCTCTGCATGAGTATTGCTTCCTCCATGAAGCCTTCCCAGACTTTTTATACAGATCGAGATGCTCCTTCTTCTAAGCTTTCATTAATACTCAATTTGGCAACATAAGAGCTACCTTCATACATGGCACTTATTTGTATCTTTAGCCTCCTTTGCCCCCTGCTGCATCCCCATTTTTTAGCATGGAATCTGGCATCCAGCAGATGTTTCATAAACAAATATATGATGAATGAGTGAGTGAATGAAGGAGTCTGTGAAACTAGAACTGCTCCTTTGCCTTCTTTTTCCTCACAGAGATTTTTCTGATGCTAAAGGAAACAGCAAGTATAAATAATGATCTTTTGAGTTCTTGAAGAGAAATCAGGGTACCATGTGCCATTGTGGAATTCTTTTTACCTGTTACAATTATTAGAGTTAGGAATGGAGAACTAGGTCCTAAGTGATAAAAAGGAAAAACCCTCTGTGCTCTGGCAAGAAGGGAGAGGTAATTTCTTTTAAGTTAGATGCAACAATTACAGTCATACCAACAACACAACCCCTGCATGTCTTGTCCCAGTATGTTATAAAGAACACCCTGATCAGAAGGGAAGTGAAGAGGTGGCATGGTGTTCCACAGAAGTCCCTCCCTGGACTCCTGCTTACAGATTAAGCCCCTCGCACAAGAGATGGGTTGGGGGGACATTTGGAGGCCAGTTTTTGCCCCTAGTGGTGCAGGTGTGGGTGTCAAGCAAGAAGTGAGGCAGAGGATGAGGGGCAGAAAGCAGGTGGCCTGAAGATGTCGATGCAGGTTACTGTGATGAGCCACAGAAGAAAGAGTAGAAAGAGAAAGGGCAGGTGGGTATGAGGATAGAAGGAGGGGCAGGTTAGAAGATGCAAGCATCCAGAGGGCATAATATCTCTGCCAGACAGGGAGGCATCTGAAAATTAACCATGTAAGTGCTGCCTGTTCTCTCAGTTTCAGAAGAACAATGGACAGCTCCTTGGGTGTAAACTCAACTCAACTTGTCGAGTTACAAAATTAAGGGCTAGATGGGATTTCCCTGGCAATCCAGTGGTTAAGACTTGGTGCTTTCACTGCAGGGGATGAGGGTTTGATCCTTAGGGAACTAAGATCCTGCATGCCATGCAGTGTGGCCAAAAATAAATGAATAAATGTTAATAGGGATTAGAATCTAAGGGGGAAAATATACTCTAGGACAACTGGGGAGGGGAAAGAAATGATATGTTGCGGGGGTGGGGGGGGAGAGTCTGAGCCAAGAAGGTTAGGAACCATGGTCCTTTGCATCTGCAGAGGACATTGTCAGTTTTAGATGCCTCCATAGGCATTCGTGCCTTTGTGCTACTCCTTTTTGAGCCTCAAGGCTGCTCGGTGGTGAGATGAGGAAACAGAAGTCCAAGGTGATGAAGAGTTGGGCCTGAGATCACACACACAGAGCTGGACAGGGGTGGAGCTGGAGCTATGGTAAAGAGCCCTGCCCTTAGAGCACTCTGAAGTCAAGCCCCCTTGCCACCCTTCACTTTGCTGAATTAGTGTCCTGGGCCAACCCTTCTAAGCCTTAGGTTCCTCATCTATAAACTGTGGGTGAGGACAAAACATGACCTCCCGTGTGTGGGCACAGCCTACCACCCAGCGCCTAGTGTGTGCATGGCAAGGGTGAGTGAGGTGCTGTGTGTAAGGGATGGGGGGAGGTCAGCAACCCACCCCCACCCCCATCACCTTTGTCATCTCAACGGCTCCTCTACCAAGAATAGAAGCAGCTGGAGGCTGCTTCTTTCCTGAAGCATTTGTGCTGGTGTACAGCTGGTCCACTTTGTGTTGTGTTATATGATTTAACCTTCATTGCAAAGACTGGCTCATTCATCAAACACTGATTGGGCCAAGTGCTAAATAGTATATATATATATATATCGGGGATAACTCTGGAGTATGGATACAGTTGGTCCAGGTCCGTGTCCTCAGGTAACTCATGGTCTGACCAGGTCCCAGAGTCATAGAACTAAAACCTTGCTCTTTGATGTGGTAAGTAAGAGTGGCAGAAACACCAAGGAAGGCAGAGCCAGCGCTGAGAGAGGAGAGGACCCGTCAGCCGGATGAAGGCAGATGGGGGCGTGTTCACTCCGAGGAGGAAGGCGGGCACAGCAGCAGAAGGAACCGCCCACCCACCGCAAGGCCCAGAGCCAGGCAGACGCACACAGTGTTCAAGGGGCGAGAGCTCCTGGAGGCTGTGGGAGAAGGTGCCAAGGGCGGGAGCCGTGTGGGGCCAGCTGTGAGGGTGGACTTGGTCCGCTGGGCAATGGGAAGCCCGCAAAGCCCTCTAAGCAGCAGGATAGCAGGGTCGGATTTGCATTGGTGGAGACGACTTGAGCACAAGGAGAGGCTAGGTGGAAGGCCTGATGACAGGATTTTGATCCAGGTTCTGGCAAGCAGTGAGGATAGTGATGACAGGGCTTGAAGTAACGCAGAAAGGAGATGTTGATAGCATAGAATTTTTTAAAAACACAAACTGTATTTAATTTGGGGGCAAAGCATCTCCTGAGTTTGCTCTAGATCAGTGTGAAGACTCAACTCTTGAAGATTTAAAAAAATGTGCTTGGCGTTCTGGATGGAGGTGGTTTGGTGTGGGACTGCCTGCCCAGTGCTGGATTCCAACACGGAGAAGGAGGAATAGGAAAGACGCTTCCCGGGGAAGTGCCGCTGTGAAGGTAGCTGGGAGCAGAGGCTGGAGCATTGACAGTAGCCAGGGATGCTATGCTCAGAACAAGCTTCCTGAAAGCAAAGGCTGGGGGCCCGGGCCCTGGTCCCTGGCCCCCTCCTTCCCTGGCAAGGGCACGGAAGATGTTCTTTTTGAAAGTCCTGTCTCTCCCAGTCAGTGTTGGCCGCAGGGCTTGAGCCAGGCCGTGACCGAGGTGGTGTGCTGTCTGTGGAAGGCCCGGCACCGGCAGGCTGGAGGCTTTTAGCTCCAGCAGCGGGAGCTGGTGACCTCTGGCGGCTGCAGGCGGTAGCGCGCCCACTGGCCACTTGAGCAAAGCCTGGCTTCTGTGGGGGCTCCATTCCGCCCTGCAGTAGTGCTCCCTCCAGAATCCGCCTGATTCCTGATCTCTTCCATCTCAGATCCTGCCCTCAAAGGCCCTTGATACCGTAGTCCATGCCTTGCTGTGAATTTCACTAGGTACTCATTTTCATTGTGAGGCTCCTCATTCTCATATATAGCAGCAAAGGCACTGAGCAGGTATGGTTTGATCTGGGCTTGTCTTACATTTCTCTGGGCCTTATCACCCGAGGCAGCACCCCTGCAGGCAGGCCGGTCTCCGGTGCACTCCGGAGACAGCCTGTCCAGCTTTGTGTACCCTACCGTGCCAGGACTCTGTTTTCCCTTCGTTATCTTCCTCTCTCCTCTGATTGCTGATTTTTCCCATGATCTTGGAGCATCACGACTCCCCAGGAGTGTCAGCACCTTAAGTGCCTATTGATCTCTCATTGGGTCTGGAGGCTACCTCCTGAGCGTCTTGCCTTGGGAACCCCTGCTTGACAGAAGTGCCAGAGACACTAACAGAGGCTGATGTTGGGACTTCTTGCTTCTAGGGAATCTGGAGCAGCCTAGAATGGGGCACATGCAGTTCTTCCGGAGGAAGAAACTTTAGGGCCATCACAGAGATCCCCACTGCCTCACACACTTCAGGGCTGCAGAAGACAACATGTTTATATGAGAGGAGACTGGAGTTCCTCTCATCACAGAGATCCCCACTGCCTCACACACTTCAGGGCTGCAGAAGACAACATGTTTATATGAGAGGAGACTGGAGTTCCTCTCACTCTTGGAGAATATGTATCCATGTGGGAACTTTTACCATTAGTCCAGGCTTGGGCAGTGCCTAGGAGACTGGGATGGAGAAAGCAGGTGGGATTGCAAAGCAGGACCGAGGGCTCTTGGAAAGGGATCAAGTCTGCAAAGGCTTCTTACTCAGCTCTGCTTTTCCCTTTGCCACCCCCAGGAAGTGGTCCTCCACTCTGGGTGAATATGGAGGGCCAGTTGTTCCCACTCAACTTATTTTCCTGCCTTCTCCTCCTCCTCATCCACCCCCTCTCTCCACTGTGGGACCAGAAGACTCAAAGAGGACAAAAAGTTCTGACGGGACAATATCTTATACACAGACATCTACCCCAGAAGCATCAGGGTCCGTGGGGATGGTGTCTCTCTTTCTTGTTTTAGCTACCGTTTACTGAGGGCCAACTATGTGGCCAGGGACTAAGCTAAGCACTTTATACATATTGTCTCAGTTAATCACTTCAGATATCTAATATGACCTTCATTTTACTGATAAGGAAACTGAGGCCTGAGTAGTGAGGTTTTGAGATGAACCAGGCAGGGCAGCCTCATATACCTGACTGGGCATTGCCCTCGAGGATATCCCAGTGAGGTGGCAAGGAGGCTCAAAAGCCAGCTTTCCAGGCCGGCTACCCTTCTTCTAATGCCCACAGAATTCAGATGGCTTTCCCACCAGAATGCATCTAGCAATAGAAAAAGCAGGATTCAGATCTAGGTTTGTCTGATTTCAAAGCCTGTGTCCCTAACCATTATTCTAAACTCTTGCAACAGCCTCCGTGTTCTGTGACTTTATTAGAATGGTGATAAGGCACAAACGCCCAGTTCAGCCCTACTTGTCCTCCCTGATTTGATCTCACTTGCCTCTGGCCACATTTACAATTTGTCAAAGTCAGCTTGTTCGTTTCTCCCCACCTCCTAAGGGAAAATCCCACATCATTCTTCCCAATATCTAATCTGCTCTGCCCTCAACTGATGGACAAGGTCTCGGCCCATCATCCAAGTCACTGATGAAGACATTTTAATCTTCTTGGCCAGCAGTGGGTGCCTCTGAGTTCCGCTAGGTACTGCTCTGGCCTAGCACAAAATCTTACTAACCAATCTTTTTTCACCTTTGCTGTTAGGGTCCCTCATCCCCAACAGCTGTGTGGTCTGACCACATTTTTCCACTTACGGAGGGTGTGTTATGTGGGAGGGCCTCCAAAACTGCAGAGGCCAGGAGAGATTATGCCTGGTGCTTCCTCTCTGCCCACCAGGCCTTAACACTCAGCCACCAAATAATATTAGATTAATCTGGTAGATTTCCTTATATCCTGTTCTCTGTGGTTGACTACCCTGTTTTCTTTTTTTGCTTAAGGTATTTACAAATTGGCTTTTTGAAAGTTTTCCCAGTCATTTTCCAGATTGAAAAAAAATACTGTGTATTCATGCACCAGGGTTTATGTAGCTCCTCCTGTGTCTGTTATACCAAGGCAAGACTTTATAGCTCTGTTATGTAGGCTAATTCTTAGTGATTACCTGACTTTCAGACTTCAAAAATGTCCCACCTATTTCTTCAATTTAAAAAATCTAAATATGACATCATGTCCTGATAGCAACCCCCAAAATGCATCCAAGAGAACCAAATAGAATTCCTTCTCTGCAGACCTTTTGAAATAGGGTCAGTTCCTGCCTGTTGACTTGGGATGACTTACCTACCGTCCCTGCTTGGAAGACAAGAGGCTGGGTGAGATGATCCTTTCAAGGACTGGCTTAAATCAGAGATCCTCAGAATTCTGCCAGGCCAGAAGCACAGGTTCATGGGTCTTTGTTGAAGGACTTGGTGGGAAGAAATCGACAGCTGAGAGCTCTCATCAGATGTGTAACCCACAGCACGAATACACTATGTCCTGAGGCTCCTGCCTGTCAAATCCATCTTTCCCCTGTGCTGCTAAGTGGAACAGGGCTGGCAATGATTTCTGCAGGCCTAAAGATTTTCTAAACCATTCTTACAAGGCTTATCTGTTGATGATGAAAGGATAAATCATGATTACCAAGAAAGCAGAGCTGGCAAGAGAGCAGCTGGCCCTGTGACACGTTGGTGGCCCTTAAAATGGCATGAGAAGATTCTCCACCTCTGCTTTTTGCAGACATCACTGGGCAGGGAGAGGAATCTACTCAGGGCCAGGAGAACCATTTTTCTTAAAGTCAGGGACCTCCTTGGTCCAGAAAGGTAAATTCAGACAGGCCTAGTACCCAGGAAGAAGACACAGGCAGCTGAATCAGCACTGGCAGAGCCAGCAAGGAAGGTAAGGGAGGACTGTTCTTGACTATGGGATCCCTTCTAGGGAGCTGAGACAGAGATGCCAAGATAACAAGGCGATAAGTGCTCCCAGTAGTAGTAGACACAGCAGGGGGACCAGCTGCAGCCCTGAGCTCCCTGAAAGAGTTCATCCCAAGCGAACAAAACAGGCATTATGAAAGCAGCAGGGAAAGAGCGGGACTCGTCCTTCCCTTTCAAACATTGCTCCTCAAAGAAAGGACATAGTGAACTGATAAATGCAACTAATTGTGAGACCTGGGGAAGTGTGTAAGTACACACCTTAAGACTGAAAGGGAAGGAACTTGAGGGGCTTTGGTTAACCTTAGGGAGAGCCAAGCAAACAGACTAGTAAGTTGCTTAGTCAGTCATCTGGGTATTGCCAACCCTCCACCCCACCCAACTCCTAGCAGGAAGGTGTTGGAGGGCCTATGATTTGACACAGAAAAGGGAAGAGATGCCCAAACTGTGACAGCAGGGATCAGAATCTTTTGACTTCTTTCCAGATGAAAAAAAAAGTGAACCTGTTATTCAGGGTCTGTTGCCTAGGGCTGGAACACTGTGTGTATTGCCTGGGAGAGGTAATGGCAAAGCAGTGAGGGGAGTGAGAAAAAGGGGATAGGGAGAGAAAGGAGAAGATAGTCCTGAGATGACAGTGCCCAGGCAGTTGCCCTCCTCATACATGCAGGGGTCTGTATGTATATGAAACAGGACCTGGGGCTCTCTATAGAGTCTTATGTTAGCCAGGACTGAGAAAAGATGGAAACTTTGGAGTTGGTTTTGAAAATTGTGAGCCACCACCTTGCAATCATTTCCCTCTTTGTTCATCCATTTGGGATCTGGGGGCTATTGCCAATAGGACCGAAGAAAGGAGACTGAATGGCTGGACTGATGGTGGCATTTATGCTGGAATGGACTGCTGAGGTTAACTAGGAAGGATCTGTACTTCTCCCTCTCTTTTTGCTCTCTCATTTCCTCTGAGGATGTATTTGACCCTTCCCATCATCACTGAGCTGACTGCCTCCCAGTCTTCTCTTAATTCCCAGCAGAAGTACCATCTCAGCTCAGGCAAGAAGTAGGTTGCCTTGAAGGGAAAGCTCAGAGCCTTTGGGGAAAGAAGGGATGATACAGAGAAAAGGATCAGGGATGGTCCTCAGGCTCTCCTCCTCTCTGTCTATAGCCCTTCTCCATTAGCTAGCGGACAACGTTAGCATTCCTATCCCATCAACTCAATCTCCCTTCTCTTTCTGCTGCCAAGTGGCAACTTACATGACTTCAGGGGTATTTACTTAGTGGCTCTGTTCCTTACTGACTCATCTGGTCTTTAGAGCTCTTTGAAACATTCTTGATCAGATTTTCTTCACTAACATCTCCCCATTCCAATCCCAGAGGACCACATATCAGCATTCCCTTCTTTTTACTGATGGGTGTTAGTTTCACATCCTGTCTCTCGGCACTGGGGTTGAAGTCCAGCTGGAGTTCTGGAAGCGCTGGCAGTAGAGGGTGTGAGTGGACCACGCTCACGTAGTGGCTGCTGCTGCGCTGCTACTGCTGCGAAGTCGCCTCAGTCGTGTCCGACTCTGTGTGACCCCATAGACGGCAGCCCACCGGGCTCCGCCGTCCCTGGGATTCTCCAGGCAAGAACACTGGAGTGGGCTGCCATTTCCTTCTCCAGTGCGTGAAAGTGAAGTCACTCAGTCATATCTGACTCTTCGTGACCCCATGGACTGCAGCCTACCAGGCTCCTCCGTCCATGGGATTTTCCAGGCAAGAGTACTGGAGTGGGATGCCATTGCCTTCTCCATCACGTAGTGGAGAAAATCTCAAATTAGGAGATCAGTCACACACATTTGCCGACCTGGCATTGTTCCAGTGGCTCTACCTGGTGCATGTGTGCTCACGTGGCTGCCTTATGGGGCTCACTGGAGCTAGAAGGGACTTCAGGGAAGAAACGCAGACTGCGCTGTGAGTGTCTAAGGACCCCTTGACTCCTTTTTTATGTTTATTTCAGTTGATACAGTTGCTCTGGATCATCCTATCCTGATATCATCTCGTTCTGTTAAGCTCATGAGTACTCAGCATGTCACTTAGACCCATCATGAGACAAGAGTGGATCTGAAGCGTGAAGGTCTTAGTTTCCTTTCCTGAACTCACTTGGCTTCACAGGAAAGTATAAGGGAGGAGGCCACTCATGTGCTAGAGCATCTTCTCACCTGGCTACGGGTCCATGTGTGCGTGTCAACACCTGAAGTGTCTCTTTTTTTCTAAAGAAGTAGAAGTCAACAGGTTAGAACAAGGGTGACAGATAAATCAACAAGAGCTTTTTAAGCAGGTTCTTATATTTTTTTTAAATCAGGATATTGGAGAATAAGCTACATGAGTTTTATAATTTGTGGGATTTTTTCCCCCAGTTTGTGCATTTAAAATTTTTTAAACTATGACGAAACACACATAACAAAATTTCCCATCTTAACCATGTTTAATGTATAGTTCAGGAGTGTTAAGTGTAAAAAGGCTTGAAGAACTGCAACTTAGTACCCACTAAACAACAGCTCCTCTGCAACTACCATTCTACTTTCAGTCTCCATGAACTTGAACTCTAGGTGCCTTGTACAACTGGAATCATGGAGTAGTAATCTTTTTGACTTGCTTATTTCATTTAGCATAATGTCATCAACCTTCATCCATGTGTCAGAGTTTCCTTCCTTTCTAAGGTTGAATAGCATTCTACTCTATGTATCTACCACATTTTGTTTATCCATTCATCCATCAGTGGACATTAAGGTTGCTTCCACCTTTTGGCCATTATGAATAATGCTGCTAAGAACATGGTGTACAAATTCCTCTTCACCACTTTGCTTTCTGTAATGTGTACCTTTTAAAATTGAGTGAAGGAATGAGCCTGGAAGAATTTAGTATCCCATAGCATTGCATATTTTACCATTTAGAAGTCAGGAAGCAGCCCTAATTTCACCAGGCAATCTCTTTTGCAGCTTCTTAGTGTGTTGACTCTTCAAGGGCTTCTTGTGCTGTTCTTCAGCCATAGGATGAGTGCTTTGAGAATTGCCATTAACTAGAAAGTGGTGGCAGTGTAGCTTTATCTCAGTGACTGAGACGCTGATCAAAGACAGCACTGTCAGTGACTTGGTATCTTACTTAAAACTGCTGTTGCAGTTTCCCCTTACGTGGGGCTTGAGGTCCCACCCCATGCTTCCCCAGGCCAAGAAAGCACGTGGTCTTGGGGTGAAGTCTGAGGTTTGGGAGCGGTGTGCTCCACCACTGAGTGCCTTCTCACTGGCAAAGGCCTATAAATAACATTCGGGATCCTGTTTCAAAGTCAGGAAAGGGGCAAGGGCTAGCAACAACAACAAGGGCTGAGGAGGTGGCTGAAATAATCTCATGAACAAATTGATCAAAGAAATGATCTGTGAATGAATCTTGGAGAAGGGAGAACCAGCCAGCCGTGAGGACAGATAAAACTCCTCCCCTGCAAAACCAGCATGTCTTTCATGCCCTTCATTGTCTGCAGGCATGTCTGAGCCCTAGTTTAGCCCATTTGGCATTCAGAGGGCTACGTCGGCTACACTCTCAGCTCAGAGATGACTTGAGGGTGCTGAAGTGTTTGCATTCCACCCTCCTGCAAGGAAGGAAGGGAATCTAGTTCAAGACCAAAGCAAAGCTTACTCATCTCGTCTCATCCTTTCAGACCCGGAGATGGAGTCCTCCACCGCTGCCTAGACACAGGGTCTTCCAGCATGAAATGCGCAGAAATCAAATGCATATCTATTACAGGAGAAATGGCAGGGAAGCAGGGCTAGAGTGACAGATTCTAAAGAGCAAACATACACCTTTGTGCTCTGTCTTCTTAAAATTCATCCTCTCACCTGCCAGCCTTGAGAACTGCCTATTTACATAACTAGCTGCCTAAAATGGAATATTAGATAATGTTCCATAGCAGCCCATCCCTGGGACATGAGTGACCAGGAGTCCTCTGACAGCACAGAGCATGGCCCGCTGGCCCGCAGCCCTGCCTCCATGTACTGTGAGCCTGTCAGCACTCCGAGCTGAGCAGATGTCAGGCCTGGTCGCCCGGGTGGGAGACTAGCCGAGCAGCGGGGGAGGGGGCGTGATTCAGCATGCGGTTCCATGGCACACCGTCTTCAGGGACAGACTGTACTGCTTCCTGAGCTTCACAGCAGGCACCCTGTTCTGCCCAAGGTGCTGTCTTGGAGACTGCTGACAAAGGGGACTGAGGAATGGGGGAGCGACAGAATCTGTGGGGACAACTGATCCAGGAGGTAATCAGTCAGCACTGATGCCATCCCTGGCACCATGCCAACTTCACATCGCCGTCGGTCTTTTCTGAGGCATGCATCTCTCTCCCATCAAAACTGGAATCCTGCTGCTCGCTTATAGGAGGAGTATAAATAAGTGATAAGGAAGTGTCCTGATAACGATAAGCAGGGATATCTTCTCAGCAGACCAGATGTATCAAAGAAGGCAATTGTGTGTGTGTTTGTTCATTTATTTTTCAGTGTTCCGGTTCCCGTAGTCAGTTTAGAGAAAATTCCTAACCTAGTGAAGGCAGATGGTGCCAATGTAAAAATGAACTCTACAACCACTCCTGCGGTCCCCTCCTGCTCCACCTCATCCTCTGCCGTCTCCACCCCACCTGTCATTAAGCCGGTCTTGATGTCCAAGTCAGTGCCACCTTCCCCAGAGAAGATCTTAAATGGCAAAGGAATTTTGTCTACCACCATAGACAAGAAACACCAAAACGGCACCAAAAACAACAACAAGCCTTACAGGAGACTTTCAGGTACGTGTCTGTGTTCTTTGAGTCTGGCTCATGATCAGACTACAGCTGAGTTGCGTCTAGAACTAGAGAGTGATGTGATCTTGTAATTGAGCAGGTCTGTTTCATTTTAAGGGGAACACGGAGTTTACCTACAAACAGGAACTCCCATCTCAAAATGCAGGGGAGAACTGATTTTCTTAATCCGGGCCAGATTGATGATGGCTGGGCTGAGTTAGCTCAGCGCTTAGCAGGAGTTATCCTAATTTTCCCAAGGCAGGGAGCTCTGCACCCCCACAGCACTCTGTGGATTTGGAAGGCTTTGTCCTCGCTCTGACAGGATAAATCGCCCCTAGATTCTGAAAAGTCTCAGGGCTGCAGACTTGGACAGCCCACAGTGATATCTCCCAGTAGCTCAGGGCAGGCTTGAGGCAGTCACATTGGTGCTGTCTGCCCAACTCCATCCTTTGGTCTCACTGGTTTCCAGGTTCATTCTGTGGTCTGGGGCTACAAATGCCTTTCCCACATAAGCAGACTGGAATTCCCACTTGGGAACACTTAGACTGGCATAGCAGATGGGTGCTGAGGGGTCTCTCTGCAATCTACTTGGTTGTCAGAGTAGGCACTCCGGAGGTACCCAGAAAGGTACACGTGGCCAGTCCTTAAGTCAGTGGTTGGCCCTTGGGTCCCCCAAGTGGATGGTATTTGCTTTGGGTTTGTTGTGAAAGGAAATCTGGCCATTTTACTTTCTCCAAAAGATCAAGAAACGCTATACATTTTATAACTTCTTCACACACCCTGGCCATTTATTAGATGTTAACCAGAAGAAAGAAAAATATAGCTGACCCTTGAACAACGCAGGGATTAGGGGTGCCAGCCCTCCATGCAGTTGAAAATCCCCATATGATTTCTAGTAGGTCTTCTGTGTATGTGGTTCCTCTGTATTCACAGGTTCAACCCACCTCCAGTCGTGTAGTACTGCAGTATATACTACTGAAAAATATCCGTGCACAGTCCAAGCCCAAGTTATTCAAGGGTCCACCATACAGAGAAAACTGCCCTGTGAGAGAGAAGCTGTGTCCCCTGGCATGAGCATAATTCCTACGTGCCCCCAAGAATTATGGGTCATTTTTATTTTTTACTTTGTATTTATCTGTATTTCAGGTTTTCTCTTATGTCTGTAACTTTTAAAAAGTTTGGGTCTGAAAAGTACCTTGTGCCCAAAGCATCAAATGACACAGTTATATTACCCTGAAAATCCCTCCATGCCCTGTTCACCCACTGTCCCACAAGAAAGGCAGAGCCTGGCACTGTCTTTGAGGGTGGGGGCCTCTCTGTGTGGACAGAGCCCCTTGCACCCAGCTCTCTTCCTGCAGAGAAAGGTCACTGTCACTCTGCAGAGGAAGTCACTCTGCTGGATCTGTCTGGGTGCAGTGAGGCTGGGCTCCCTTGTCCTGGCAGAAGCATGACTGTGGCTTTCAGCCGGCACTTTAATCTGAAGTTGTTTGGGGATTTTTTGTGTGTGTTTGTTGGTTTTGCATTTTTTGGTGGTTTTGTCTCATTGGGTCTTTTGCTTATTTCTCTCTCGCTTTCACATTTGGCAGCCAGCTCCTGCCCCCAGCCAAACAACCTGTTCAGTTCCAGGCCAACACGAGTGCTGGTGTGGATCTGGGCACAGGGCTGACTCCACCAGGCCCAAGGGAAGGAACTCGCACCAGGCGGCCTGGGGCCTGGCGCCCAGACCCTCCTCGGTGGGCAGAGAGGGCTCATAAGAAGCAAACATCTCCAGGCCTAACAGTTTTCTCTTCTTAAAAAATGAAGCTTAAGAAAAGAAGACAAAAGCAAAAGAAAGGGGCAGGATGCATTTTGATAGCCAAGCAGGAAATCTGTCTTGGATATGAGAATGGTTTTATTGCAAACATCATCATCACCACTGTTGGAACCATCCCACAGCTCCCAAACCTTCTTTTAAAAATAGAATGCATTCATTTTTTATGGTCAGATTTTACTCCAGCAAGTTCAGACAGTTTTTCAGGCAAGGTTACCTCTTTATAGCTTGCAGCCATTGGAGGCCCTGAAGGAGACATGCCACCAAGTTTATACATGCCCCTCCACCCACCCATTCACCTCCCCATCTGCCTGCACTGCTGCCCATCTCTGTGAATGCCCAGAAGAACCGTGTCATTCCTGCCCTACAGGACTCAGGTGTTTGCTGGGTGTCTTCCGGAAATGGCACAGGCCATCAAGAGGTGAACTATAAAGTTTGCAGTGTCTTTAAGAGGTTGTCTCACAACCCTCCATTTTCTAGGGGAGGAGAACATTTTTGTAGCCCAGAAGGAAGAAGAATCCAAAATGAGCATAAAAAGAGCAGGTTCCCTAGAAGTCACCTGGACAGGGGCCATCAGGACTCCAGTGGGAAGGCAGGAGCTGGGGAAAGCCTGCTTCCCTCAACCATCCTTTGTGCCAAGGGGACCACTTGCCCGGCTCATTCCCTTCTGGAGCAGCAGGCTCCAGGCCAGGGCCAGAGCAACTGTAAGGCCAGCAGGCCCTGCCCTCTCTACACCTGCAGGGTCAGCCTCAGTGTAAATCCCACACCTGCCCCTGTCTACAAGTTCCTGAATCAGGGAAATCCAGGCAGCAAGGCTGCATGGAAGGCCTTGTGCTGAGGACTTTCCAAAGCATAAGAGAGGCAGGTCACACTGACACATCAAAGAATAATTTCCCACTCAAATGGCTCAAACTATTAGGAAAGGAGGGCAGTGTGGGGAGAATGATGTATTCCTGGAGCTACCCCAGGGGAGAAAGTGGCCCCAGGGCCTTCCGGTGGCTCTAGCCCCCATCTGCAGCCAGCTTTGCCCAGAGGTGCCAGAGGAGATGTTTGGAGTGAAATAAAGCCTGAGAACCACGTGGCTCCTTTCCCTTTGCTGCCCACCCACCCTCTCCCCTTGTGCATTCCCATCCCTACCACATCCCCACCAAAGCTGGACGTGGGAACTCTTGGGTTCAGAGAGAAGCACCATCTTCCCCCAGCGGTTCTGGAAGCATTTTAGCAGCCGGTTGGAGGGGAAAAAAACAAAAACAAAACAGATTGCCTGACAATGTCTCACTTGTTGGTGCAAATGTGCATTTTTTTTTTAAATGTAGTCTTAATGCCAAATCCTATTTAGTCTCCTTTTTTCTTATATTTTTTGTTTGTTTCTTAAACCAGAGAGAGAATTTGACCCAAATAAACACTGTGGAGTATTGGATCCCGAGACAAAGAAACCTTGCACAGATCCCTCACCTGCAAGGTATTTCTCTTTCCATAAAAAATACTTCCTGCTCTCGCTGGGGCCTTTGTCGAAATGTTTGCATGCCACTCTCTGCACACGGCAGGGTGTGGAGCCTCGACACGACCCCCAGCTGCTCTTTGTAAGGGAAATGCTTTCTTCTCTTCCATGGTAGCAGAGTGCCTGCCTCAAGCTGGCTGGCTTTTTAAGAAGGAAAAAAAAAAAAAAAATAGGCTTCCCCTGTTACTTGTGAGGCCAGACAGTAAATTGTATTTATAGGCACTCACAGGCGGTTCTAAACCCTGCTACGTTTTAATGTATGCAGGAGCAGCACGGCAGCGGCGGCGGCGGCGGCAGCGCCCTGAAAGGCAGCCCCAGAGGGGAGGACGAGCCGCCGCGCCCCTGATCCGGCCGCACCGGGGTGGCCAGGGGACAGCTGACCCGAAGCGGCCGCCCGTGGGTAGCCCCCAGCCCCGTATTTCATACTGAACTGCTAGTGCCTCTTGGGATGGAGGCCGTGGCCTTCTCTGCTTGGTGTGTCTGTGTGTCTGGGCCAAAGCGAGCCTCCCACCTGCACCTGGATTAACTCCAGCGCGCCCTCAGCGGTGCCTGTCGTCAGGGAGGTCCTCAGGGGTTCAGCGCTGAAGCTCGTCATCTTTGGCCATTTTTCGGAGGAAGCTTTGGCTCCTTAACGCTAGGAGCGTAGGGCACGGTTGCGTTTTGTGTGGTCTCTGCCTCTTCCCAGCCGCAGAACAGGAGCTGTTGCCTTGAAGTTGACTTTTCAAGCACCTCTAAATTCCCATGAATTGCAGTTTCTGAAATGGAGGGCCTGGGGAAGCAGGTTTATGTGCTGATCAAAGAGGCTGTGCTTTCCATCTCTCTTCTTCTTAGACTCACTCACTAAGCCATCGGAGGGCAGTCCCAGGCCGGAAGAAGCAATTTGACCTCCTCCTGGCGGAACACAAAGCCAAGTCCCGGGAAAAAGAAGTTAAAGATAAAGAGCATCTCCTGACTTCGGCAAGGGAATACTTCCCAATCCCCCCGGGCCGGCGCAGGACTCGCTGCCGGGACCTTCAGGGAGCTCGGGCCCAGAACCTAAAGTCGCGTCCCCTGCAAAATCCAGGCCACCCAACTCTGTGCTTCCTAGGTAAGTCCCCCCTCGGCGATGGAAGCCTTGAGTCCATGATCAATGACTGCCTGCCTGGTTCGAGTGTGGTCTGGTCTCCGTGAAATGGGAGTCATCGTGGTCCTACCTAGTGAGGCAGTTGTGAACTTGAAATGAGAGAATGGGTGTGAGGGGCTCAGTCCAGGGTCTGCCACGTAGTGTCCGGTGGATTTTATTGCTGTCACCATTGGCATGCTCACTATGGTCATCGTTGCCATCATTGCCATCATTGTCATACCTCATAACAGACCCAACTCCAACAGCATGTGTTTTCACAGAGCGAGAGTCAGCTGTAAATAAATACTTGAAAGTGACACTCAGCCCCAGGCAACTTCCTGGTTGGGGTTTGTTTGGTTTGGCTTTTTTTTTTTGGTTTTTTGTTTTTTTTCAATAAGTAACTTAATTTAATGTTTATCTATTGGCCACACTGTGCAGCATGTGGGACCTTAGTTCCCTGACCAGGGATTGAACCTGTGCCCCCTGCATTAGAAGCATAGAGTTTTAACCACTGGATTACCAGGGAAATCCCATGGTCGCCTGGGTTTTTAGATTAGAGGGAAGCCTTGTGGAGGGGAGGGTAGTCAGCACAGCAGCAGAGCCCATTTGTTACAATATTTTGTGAATTTTCCCCACAACTCTCCAGTGGTCAGGGTAGAGGGAAATTTGGTGTGATGGAGCTGTCTGTCCTTAAATTTCCCTTCACACCAAGAAAGCTCAGCCACTTCTTTGAGATTTTATTTGGTTGTCCTGGGAGGAAATGAAAGAATGGAAAACAGTGGGTATAACATTGTAAGTCAACTATACTTCAATTTTTTTTAAAGAAGAAAAGAAAAAAGACCCACTTGGATTTAGAGTGATTAAGATCCACACGTGTGTGCTTTGAAGGCAGTGGAGTACCGTATTGAGCCACAGACAATTTCCAGGTGAACCCTGGAACCCTCATTGAGAAATATTTGAGTGCTTGCTCCATAAGCAAGGTACTATGTTAGGTACTCTCAGGCAGGGGCACAGAGATTAATGAAACTAGATCTTGCTTTTCAAGAACTTAGAGTTCAGAAGATAAGACTCAAATATCCACAACATCATAAAAGAAACATTAATAATACAATATAAGTGTAGATACTGGTAACCTCTGATGATTTTTAATGCACACACTGTGAGTCTCAAAGAGTAGCTGTCCGGTCAGCAAGCAGGCATGAAGAGAATAGAGTTATAGAAGAAGAGGGTATAATTTATTTTTAAAGTAAAAGCAAATATTTGATGACAATTGTTACCGACCTACCAGAATGTCTTGTGCCTTCCACTTTGGTGCAAACCTGACCGGTTTGACAGCCAGAGGCCTCCTCTGGAATCACCAACCTTAGCCTCAGACATTTGGGGTGGAGTCAGACAGAGTCAGCACCCACACATCCCCATCATCATAACCAATGTCGAGCCATTGTCATCATCTATTTACTTGCCACTTTCCTTTCCGCCCCTCGTTTTTCAAGATCCTTTTGTAATGACTTCTCACTGTAATGCCAGATGTTGGTGAAGGAGATTGCCCCTGCTTTAGAGTCTAGGAGACAGTTCTGCTCCAAACTTCTGGACAGGGCTTCAGTTCTGTATACACTAGCTTTCATACTTCTTGGTGGCAATGGAACTATTTTATTCCCGTAAAACCTTTCATGGTACCTGATAGGAAAGCAAACCTGCCTCCACCTAGAGCCATCTCAGCCCTGCTTTCATCACACATGTACCCAGACCCCACTGCCCGTCCAAGGGATCACCTCGGATTCACTAAGAACTTCAGGGAACCCCACTTTGTATTTATTTTATTTACTTGTTTCTGGCTGTGCTGGGTCTTCATTGTTGCGCGGGCTTTTCTCTGGCTGTAGTGAACGAAGGCTACTGTCTAGTTGCGGCTGTGGGGTTCTCATCGTGGTGCCTTCTCTTATTGTGGAGCACAGGCTGTAGGGTGTGCGGGCTTCAGTAGTTGCAATTCCCAGGCCCTAGAGCACAGGCTCAATAGTTGTGGAACACAGACTTAGTTGCTCCGTGGCTTGTGAGATCTTCCTGGACCAGGGATCAAACCCATGTTTCCTGCACTGGCAGGTGGATTCTTTACCACCGAGCCACCAGGGAAGCCCCTGAAAATTCTCTTTTATTATACATTGCTCCATCGATTTTGACCGATACAGGCACTTCACACCCAAGCAGTGGTAGAAAACAGGCGACCTTAAGAGCTGCTTCTTTCCGTTTCTTTTTTGTAATTTTTGGGGGAATATTTGTCAATAGAGAAATGCCAGGTGTTTATTTTCTTTTAGGGAAACAGAAGAAAGAGAGAGGGTGAGGTTAATCAGCAAAAAGAATGTCTCTGAAAGGGAAGGGGAGGCCAAGGAGCATGTTACAAATGTTGGTAAGAATAGTTTTTGAGGATGCTTTTCAAGGCACCAGAAGACTCAGGGGTGAACTCTGTTCCAAAGTTAGTGGGAAATAACGTTCTCTTTCGATTGTTTTAGGTTCAAACAAGACCCCATGCTATCAGAGATCGAAAAGGCTTGATCAGAAGTTAATGTACTCACATAAGACCTAAAACCATTATTTCCCTCATCCTGATGATATAATAGATATTTCAATTGCATTCATTATCTATAATTGACCAAAAGAATGACTCGTGAGTAGAATTATGGTAATCCCTTCCCAATTGTGAATTTCTCTTGTAGGAAATGCTAACTATATAACATTCACTTCTTAAATATCATTTTGGTAACCTTGAAAATATTCCAGTTCTCATATTTTTGAATTGCAACCCATTCTTGTAAGGGGATTCTAAAAGAGGAACTTGAGCCTAGGATTAGAAAAGTAAAAGTCAACTAGCAAGGGCTGGAATAGGATTGGATAGTGCAAGGATCAAATCCTTGTCTGCTAGCTAAATGAACATGGTCTGTCTCTCAGCCTCTCTGGCCTCAAACTGCTCACCTGTCAAATGGAGCTAAGGAAAATTAAGTGAGAGTATCAAGCTCATAATAAGCACTCAGTTGACGGTAGCTGGTAGGAAGGGCCATGGTAGTCAGTGGGAAAGCAGTGGGAGCCAGTGAAGGCCTAGGTATGACCTGGTTTCCATTCACCCATCCTCCTGGCCTCTGTCCCTCAACCTGGGGGTCCTTGGATAACATGCTTATATGCTCTGCTTTCTTGCCCCCAACTTGAAGGGAACACCTTGCTTTCCCCACAGAGCCCAAGGGCTATGGATAACCAGGCCAAGCAAAGCCATCAGGACTCTTTGGAAAGGCAGGGGGAGGTGCAGAGGGTCAAGCTAGGCTCTAACAAGCCAGGCTCTGGCCCCCAGGAGGGGAGGAAAGGTCAGCTGTGGAGGTCAGTGCTGACAAGGTCTGGGCACCTTCCCCTCTGTCTCATAGATGTACACACATCTCACCCTAAAGTATAAAGTAGCAAACACCAATGAATCTCAGACTGATGAAGGCAGCGGGGAAAGAGGCAGAAGGTCCTAGAAAACCGAGAAGGGGCAGAGGTGAGTCTGCAGTGAAAGCTACTTCAGTTCGTGACTCATTGATAGTATAATCACCAAAGTGGAAACCATTTCTCTCCTTGACTTAGGTTTGTCCCTGGGCTTTTCCTACCCATTTCTCAGTAGTTCGGGCTTTAAAGTCAAGCAGACAGACCAGTCTCATTTCCACTTTTTATTAGCTTGACAACCAGTGCCTCATCTGAGAAATGTAGGTCATAGTGACACACGCCTAAAGCAGTGGGTAGCTCTGATGAGAAAATATATGTGACATGCGTACACATATGTGTGTGTGTGTGCTCAGTTGTGCTGCACTCATTGGGACCCCATGGACTGTAGCCCACCAGGCTCCTCTGTCCGTGGAATTTTGCAGGCAAGAATACTGGATGAATTGCCATTTCCTACTCCAGGGGATCTTCCTGACCCAGGTATCGAACCTGCTCTCTTGTGTCTCCTACATTGTCAGGCTGATTCTTTACCACTAGGGACTCAGTTAAGGTCAGTTTCCTTTGTGCTCTTCCCCAGAGCTCTCGACTGATGTTCGTGCTTCCTCCGAGTGGTGGGGAGGGGGACTTAAGTTTCCCTGAGGGGAACTGGACAAGGGCCGTCATCATATGCACTGTCTTTAGACCAGACCGGTAAGTGGAGAGGGAAGCTGTGATGTAGTCCTGAGGAAGAAAGGTTGGACAGCAGTTTAACACACTTGGAGACTTTTCCCACACTTTCTCATGGCCAGTGGCCCTGTTCCTCGTCACTCTCGCCAACCCTTGGCTTTTCAGAGACACAGGCTGCTTCCAGCACACTCCATCCCTCCAAGTTCCACCCTGGAGGGCAGCAGTCAGAGCTGGAAGGAGGTCTTGAAAGCTTCCACCACTCCATCATTGCCAGGAGGGTGCCCACACCCTGAGCGACACAGGCCTGAAAAGGAAAAGATTCAGAGCCCCTTCCTCGTACACGTGCGTGCATATGCCTGGCATCCTTCCTTTATGTCTCTCATTGCTCTCAGACCTGCTTCTGCTCTGGAACTCGCAGTTTTCATGCTCCATGAATCTCCATGATTCTCCTTCCCTCGCCTCCTCTCTCTTGTCTGGCAACTGGTATTTACTATTTTTTTTTCCCCTTTTTGGCCATGCTGCATGGCATGTGGGATCTTAGTTCCCTGACTAAGGATCAAACTCATGCTTCCTGCAGTGCAAGCATGGAGGTTTAACCCTTGGACCACCAGGGAAGTCCCAGAACTTACTATTGAGTGTTTCAACCATTAAAAATGTTTTTTTTTCTTTTTAGAAATATATATATATATATATATTTTTAATTGTTAACTGTTTTATTTTTATTTATTTTTGGCTGCCCTGGATCTTTGTTGCTTCCAGAAGGCTTTCTGTAGTCACAGCAAGCCAGGGCTTCTCTTGTTGCTGAGCATGGGCTCTAGGCATGACAGCTTTAGTAGTTGTGGCATGTGGTTCAGCAGTTGTGACTTGAGGGGCTTAGTTGCTCCTCGGCATGTGGGATCTTGCCTGACCAGGGATCAAACCTGTGTCCCCTGCATTGGTAGGTGGATTCTTAACAAATAGACTACCACAAAAGCCCTCAGATTTTTTTTTCTTAATGAAACTTAATTTTTTGGTGTTGGAGAAGACTCTTGAGAGTCCCTTGGAGTACGCAAAGATCAAACTAGTCCATCATAAAGGAAATCAGTCCTGAATATTCATTGGAAGGACTGATGCTGAAGCTGAAACTCCAATACTTTGGCCACCTGATGCGAAGAACTGACTCACTGGAAAGACCCTGATGCTGGGAAAGATTGAAGGCAGGAGGAGAAGGGGACAACAGAGGATGAGATGGTTTGATGGCATCACCGACTCAATGGACATGAGTTTGAGCAAGCTCTGAGAGCTGATGATGGACAGGGAACCCTGGCATGCTATACAGTTCATGGAGTCGAAAAGAACTGACATGACTGAGTGAACTGAACTGAATATAGACATGTTGTTCAAAAACCAAATAGTCCTAAAAAAGAGTGAAAAACAGTAATTCCTGCCATCCTGGAGCTCACTTTACCCTCTCTGTGTTAGAGCACCTTTTTCCCAGGGCCCCTTGCTGCCTCCTCTCTTGGTTTGCTCCTTTATTTGACGAAGCGTTTTCTCCATTAGCTTCCTGTGAAAAGGGACATGGGAAGTCAATTTTTAGAATCCTTATACACCTGAAAATGTTTTTATTCTACTCTCACACTTAATTGATCATCTCCCTGAATATATAAGTGGGTTGAAAACTATTCCCCTACAGAATTTTGAGAGCAGTTTTTCCATTGACTTTTGGCATCAAAGATTTTTATTGAGAAGTTCAGTATCATTCTGATTCCATTTTTTATTTCTGAAGCCTGGGGCTCTGAAAGTTCCGAGGGATCCCCCTTGATATAGGTCTTTTTTTCATTCATTGTACTGGGTACTCAGTAGATCCTTTAAATCTGGAAACACCTGTTTCTGGATATTTTCTGTTACATTCTAAATAATTTTATTCTCACTGTTGGCTTTATTCTCTTTAACCTTCTGTTAGTTAGGTGTTGGACCTTTTGCTCTGATCTTTTTATTCTCTTACCCTTTTCTCCTGTTGTCTCTCAATCTCTTGTTCCACTGTCCAAAAGACTTTTTTTCACTGTCTAAAAGACTTTTTTTTAACTTTACCTTTAAAACTGTATATTAAATAATTTATGATTTACTTGTTAAATTTTAGGATCTGTTCTGGTTTTTACTTTTTCTTTCATTTTTTGATGGCACCATGTGACATGCAGGACCCTAGTTCCCTGACTAGGGGAATACCCTCTGCAGTGGAAGTGTGGATTCTTAACTGTGGATTAAGTTCTTAGGTGTGGATTCCATTGGACTGCCAAGGAAGTCACCAGGATCCAATTCTTTTTATCTGATTGCTTCTTATAATATCCTACAAGATATCATCTTTTGCAGAAGTGATACCATTCTAGTATCTCTGAAGATAGGCTTCTTACTTTTCTTTCTTTTCCTCCCTTATCTTCATTTACCCCAGGTTTGTTTCATGTATGTGTTTATGTGTTTGATGTTTGGTTGGTCAGCCTAATGTTGGAGATTGTTTCAGGAATGTTGGTGATTTCTAACCATTCATTTTAAAAGAAAGACTCTAATAAGCTGATTGGAGGTCTGTGTGTGGGACTGTCAACCATAAGGTCATCACACCACCAGTCAGCCTTTTGTTGATATTTATGCGAAGTGTGGAAGCCTTTTCTCTGCGGCCATTAAGTTTCCCAAGGGAAGAATCCTGCCTGCTGATGTGCCGGACAGTAGGCATTCCGGGAGTGCCAATTAAGGCTCTGACCAGGGACAGCCCCCAGTCCCCCTTTTTCTAGCCCTGTGCTCCCTCCTGGTCTCTGCTGGTGGACCCCTGTCTGGAATCTCAGTTTGCGAGTTGACTGGAGGGGGAGCGGGCAGGTGGGGCAGTGCTAAGTCAACCAAATATCAAGCCTTTCAGCTCTCCGCTATGTTTAGTCCTCACCTCATCTGTGACTTTTGCAGCTCTAGCTGCTCACGGTGCCCTGCTTATCAGGGTTCTCTGCTAGATCAGCTCCTTTCCCATCAGTTAACATTCTCCAGCTACAGTCTGTGTCCTAAAAACAGGTTAAAATCTCTTTTTCACACTTGTTGGGACACTTCAAGTGCAAGTAACAAAAACCCTTGCTTACTAACCACTTCAGTAATTAGGAAATTTCTTACTGCTGGTGACAGGAAGTCCAGAGGTGAAAGGGCACCAGTCCCCAGAGATCAGGGCTTGGCTGTCCTTCTCTGCCCTTTTATTCCACCCTCTTCAGTCTTTTGGCTCCATCTTCAAAGTCTGTAGCAAGATGGCTGCAGCACAGCCAGAAGAAACAAGGTCCAGATGAAGATGGAAACCAGCTTTTCTTTGCAAAGAAAAATCTTTTTTCATGGCATTAAGGACCTTGTGGTGCAGCCATTGCTACCATGCACCTCCAGAACTTCTTCATCATTCAGTCCTGAAACTCTGTGCCATTAAACACTTAAGTCCCATTCCCAGCACCTGGTATAACCACCATTCTACTTTCTGCCTTGAATTTCACTGTTGTAGATACCTTGTTTAAGTGGAGTCATACAATAGTTGTCCTTTGTGACTGGCTTATTTCACTTAGCGTAATGTCTTCAAGGTTCATCCATGCTGTAGCATATACCCGAATATCCTTCACTTTTGAGACTTAACTAATATTCCATTGTGTGGATATACCATGTTTTATTTATCCATTCATCTATCAATTTTTTCTCCACCTTTGTGGCTTTGTTTTTATGTGACTGTGCTTTGGGGATCTGGTTTGAACTCAGGTATTTGACACCTAGAAAGATTTCAAAACAACAAAGTGTCCAAGGTGAAAATGAGGGAGAGAAGAGAGGTATGCGAGTAAAAGCCCCTTCATGTTACTTGAAGGGGCAGCTTTCAAAGCAGAATGCAGAAAACCTTTCTTTTTTGTTGTTGTTTTTTTTTTTTTTTTAAGCTCCTGAGGATTTCCCTGGCAGTCCAGAGGTTAAGACTTTGCCTTCCAATGCAGGAACTGTGGGTTCATTCCCTGGTCATGTGAAAGCTAAGATTCCTACCCACCTGCCTCACAGCCAAAAAACCAAAACATAAAACAGAAGCAATATTGTAACGAATCCAATAAAGTCTTTTAAAATGGTCCACATTAAAAAAAAAAAAACTAATTTTTTAGGATTTAGACTCTAAAGTGTCTTTTTCTCCCTGGTCAATCTAAACAACTTAACAACTAGCTACGACCATTCTTCTGACTCTTCTCCTAATGCGGAGGTGTGTTTTCTTTTGTTTCTCACTGCTTAGAAAGCCTTGGTACTGCCTCTTACTGTGACAGTGCTTTTCTATAAGCTTAGCCATGACTGGGATGAGATCTGTTGGATTGTTTATACACATGGAATTAATTCACTCCTTCATTGAGACACATATTTCTTCAACACCTACTGTTGAGTCAGCCATGCCAATCTGTGGGTCTAGTGGCTTGTCAAAAATTAAATGGAAACATTCACCCTCAGAAGATACAATTAAACTACATGTGACTTGATATTAAGAAACAGGCTTGGCTTCAGGGTAAGGAAATTGTGGTCCCATCTGGGACAAAACATTTTTTCATGTAGGTATGGTAACGATGTCATAAAGTCGTAGTTCAGTAGCTCTGTTTGTAAGGCTGTCTTTCATCATCACTGACATTTTGTTGACTGATTTGAGCTTGTTTATCTGGTTGATCTTCCCATCACGGTATGCTTTCAGAGAAAAGCAACTGCAGGGCAAGTGTAAATTCCTTACATGCAAATGAATGAATAGTTGTCACTGAATTCATAGATGACTAGTTTTAAGTTGAATTAATTCTCTGCCACATGAGTTTGTTTTTTGTATTTTCTGTTCCGCTTACACTGTTGGAGTTTTCCCTGGTGCCCGCATTCAGGCAGAGCAGAGTCTCAGCTCCACCCGATCGCATAGAGAGCTGGTCGCTGCCGCCCCTCTCAGCTGAATTTTTCCCTTGTGCAGGTCTGTCATTGACCTGCCTTCCTTAATGTATCAGAAAGGCTAATTGCTCTGATTCTGAGCTCCGTGAAACTGGGTGGGTCTGTTTCCCTCAGAAAAGTTTATTCTGTTTGCTCTCTCTTGCCCTTAGACCATCATCTGCAAATAGCATAAGCAGCAGCACGTCTTCAAATCACAGTGGCTACACTCCGGAACCCCCTCTGCCCCCAGCTGGAGGTGACCTCGCCAGCCGACTGTCAAGTGATGAAGGGGAGATGGACGGAACCGATGAATCCGAGAAGTTATTAGACTGTCATTTCTCCACCCACCACCCCAGACCTCTTGCGGTAGGCCTCCTTCTGTTTCCACCTGGGCATTTCTTTCCCCCTGTGCTATGTGGTGTTTAGGGGACTACGTCCTCCGATAGCATCCTTCCTAAGCAGAAGCCTCCAGGACAGTGTTTTTTGAAAGGGCTTTCCCTGAGGTTGAATGATTGCCTTAGAAATCCCCTTGAAAATCACAGAAGGAAAGGTAAGGGCACCCAGATCATCATAATCCTTTAAACACTTGAGTATTTATGGTGCACCTTGAAGTGATAATGCTTGAGAAACGGTGTTCATAGAAGAGCACTGGGGAGCTGACCTTCCTGCCTTGCCCATCTGAAAGGCAGCCTCTGATTTCAAGAATCAGTCTGGCTCACCTGCTTTGGGAACCGTCTGTCTGAGCAATGTGCCAGGTGCCAGCCCTGGCTGGTTTTCTTCCCTGTTGGTTCTGAGTTTTATTGTTCTTAGTAGGTGTGACCATATGGCACAAAACTTGTGTGTGTGTGTGTGTGTGTGTGTAGGAAAGAAAGAAGCATTTCATGTCAGCATGATAGCAGGTTAATGAAAAGGTCAGTTTCTCCCCAGTTCCTTGGAAGAGTCCACTTTAACAATTCAGAAGGTCATTGAAATCCAGGTGGGAGGTATAAGGAAGCATCAGCTGGAAGCTTGTTTGTGTTGGCCCTCTGAGCACTTAAAAAAGGAAGCCTGGCGCTACCATCAACAGAGCCGAATTCAGGGAGGCTAGAAACATGGGACCCCATAGCTGCTTTGTTCTGGTCCCAGCGTGAAGCCTTCAAGGTTAGCTCTGACTGTCCGGAGATCACATGGACTGAGTAGGTGAAATCAACCCTGCATCAAGAGAGGGACTCCCTCCCCACTTCTACCGGTGTGCTTCACTAACAGCTTAAGACTTAACCTCTCGGCTAGTACAGAAACAGGGACAGTTAGGAATGCCTCTGACTGTCAGTAATAGAAAACTCAACTCATACCGGTTATGCACATCAGCCATTTACTTGTCTCATATAGCAAGAATTCTAGAGGTGAGTGGTTCCAGGCTTGTTTCTGCATCTCTTCAATGTCGTCTTGCTAAGGGAGAATTCCCCGACCCTTTTTGCCTTTCATGCATAGTCTGGATATGTTGGCTCCAGCTCCAATGTCACATCCTCACCAAGTCACATTCTACAAAGTGGGGAAAGTGACCAACAGGAAGGCAGTCTTCCTCTAAGATGCTCTTATGTCATTTCTTAGGGAAGAAGATGTTCCTATGAGCCCTCCCAGCAGACCTTCCCTTCCACCCACCAGAAGTAGGCCACATGCCCACGCCTATACCAATCAGTGGCAGAGGATAGGCTTGTAGGAACACAGGATGGGGCTTCCTATTTGGTTCAGTGGTAAAGAAAATGCCTGCCAATGCAAGAAATGTGGGTTTGATCCCTGGGTTGGGAAGATCCCCTGGAGAAGGAAATGTTAACCCATTCCAGTGTTTTTACCTGGAGGATCCCATGGACGGAGGAGTCTGGCAGGCTACAGTCCATGGGGTCGCAAAGAGTCAGACATGACTTAGCAACTAAAACAGCACGCAGGATGATCCCAGCCATGATTCATCCCAGGGTTCTGGGAAGAAACCCACCTTTCCTGCTCACTGCTCCATGCCAGGTATCAGAGCAAAAGCATGGTTCTCTTAGCCAGGAAAAAACAGGGAGAGCTGGGGGTGAGATGGCAGTTATGAGCTTGGCAACTAATAGGGTCTACTGCAGTGGCCCGTGCCGCAAGGAGCTACAGCCCTGCCTGGGGCACCATATGCGATTAAGAACAGGAGCCTCTGGGGTGCTGAGCCTTGCATCTCTATTGAACTAGAGACATAGGTAGCGCAGACAGTTAAGAGGCCTCCAGCTTCCAAGTCTGAAAGTGAGACAGGGCTCTCTACCAGAAGGCCAGCCTCTGGAGCACATCAAGATCTCTGTCCAGATGACATGATGCCAAGCTACAGTGGATTAGCTCAACTCGGAGCCTGGCAGATTTGTGTGCCCTTCTTGTTTTGCTGATTTAAATGGAAAGGCCATGGATTTGTTTCTTTGCTTTGTCCTTTCTTTCATGGCCAACTGATACATTAAATCAATTTTTGTAATGAACCCTTGTTTGGGGTGTCTTTAGCAAGGAGACGAAGGAAGAAAAGATGTCTGGACCTGGACCGGTGCCTGTATGCTGTTGGGGACTAGCTTCCATGTGGGAGAACTCCCTTTGTATGCTTTCTGGCTTGGCCAGTAAGCACTTAATGTGCAGAAAAGAGTTTTTCATCAGGAGTACCAGATTTGATGGGTGGCAAGATTTTAGTGCAACCCCTGCCCACCGACCCCCAAACATAAGCAGAAACAAAACAAAGGGAAGGTCTTGCATTTCCTCCTGAGAACTGTTCCAAAGACTGGTTCCAGGAAGCGTTTGTGGAATGAGTGCCAGCCCAGCACTGTGTCTGGGACGGAGGCCAGGAAGCTGCCGGGAGAGGCCTGGGGGAGGGAGAGGAGCTGTATTTGAGTTATAGAGTCACTTGCAAGCTCGCCTGAGCTCTGACCAGCCAAATGTCACCTTCTTGCATTTCTGTCTGCTGGCCTTCTGGGTGTCCTAACATCATCATCAAATGACATTTATTAACCATCTAACTGCTCATGTTTCAGCCCTGTGTTTAAAGTGTGAGTTCACTCTGAACACTTTGTAGGACCTTATCTCTATAGTCCATCCTTTAGCCTAAACCCTACTAGCCTCATACTGAGGAGGAAGAAGAAGAGAATGGCGGTCTCTGGCCTTTAGACACTTGTAGTCATCAAGACCGCTACAGAAGCATTCAGTGTCACATAGAACAGCCACATAGCTGTTCCCAGGTGGAAGGTACTGAAGTGTGTATAGGGGTTTGTGGGAGTTCAGAGTGGCAAGGTAAGTCAGAGAAAGGTGACTGGAAAGGTGAGTCTTCGTTCAGGCCCTGAGGGAAGGGAGAACTGGACACAGCCCAGAGAAGCAGCAGCAGAGAGCCCAGCAGCAGTGGCCGTGTCCCAGGCAGCCTGGCAGTGCTGATGGGAGGGGAGACGAGGCTGATGCCAGGAGAGGAAGGGGTTCAGCCTAGCTGGAAGGGAAGTGGCTCTGTTGACAACAGATAGGAAAGGTATGATCTGTCAACAGGAGAACCTTAGAACCAGCTGTTGCCATTACTGTGATGGGAAGCAGGGAAGCCTGGCTTCCTTGAGAAGATGGCTGATGTGACCGGCCCATGGTACTGAAAAATTGTCCTGGCTACTGTTGCTGTTGGTTTGTTTATTTTTTCAACTGAAAGTGCTGGCTCAGTCTCCGGGATGGAGAAGGTAACCCTCAGTGCCACAGACAATTGAATGTCACTATTGTTGACTCACCCTGTGAGGTTCTGCAGAAAATCTGGGAGCTCACACAGAAATATTTTTGGCTTCGGTACTATTTGCTTCTTTATTTTGAGGAAAACTATACCCCTGTGTGTTTTTATGTAAATGTTATTTGTCTCAGTGTGGCTTGTATTAGCTTTTTAACCTGTAATCAAAGTTAAAAATGTGGTTTTTTTTTCCCCCTCACAGTTTTGCTCATTTGGGAGTCGCCTCATGGGACGAGGGTACTATGTGTTTGATAGAAGATGGGATCGTTTTCGATTCGCACTAAACTCCATGGTAGAAAAACACTTGAATTCACAGATGTGGAAGTAAGTGAGCAGTTTTTGTGCAATATGAGATTTGAGCTGCCTCACAACCCTCTGACCCCAGTTTTCTAAATGAATGTCCCTAGTTGGCTTTTTATTGAATGAAATAATTCTGAAATCAGAATTCATGATTAATTCTTGAACGTCAGCCCCTCTTGGTGGCTTGCCTGTAGTTTTTCAGAGACAACTACAATGTGGTATGTTTTATCTTCTTTGGAGATAACTTTTGTGTTGGTAATCTTCTAACTAAATGGAAAGGTATTAGATAAGACCATGTTTATTTAACAGTGTTAAAGGGCCTTTTTGCCATAACTAAGACTATCTAAGGATATTAAGAATATCCTTCTGTTTGTAATGTTAATGCTAGATATTGATACTGAAACTTTCGTAATGGTTATTGACCAATTTGTAATTGTTTAATGTCCTATGAAAAACTACACAGCGTGGCCAACAGGGCAGATCCAGGACCATGTTGCCAAGTTGGTTAAGCTTGTCTTTGGCCCTTCCCACATCCCTAGGTCTCTCTCCTCACCTCTCTACATACTTCTCTCTACCCCAAACCGAACTTATGTTCCATTTCTCTATGGTCTTTTTATTCTCCAACACTTCTCGATGTATTTACATTTTAATAGATTCATAAAAAGGGAAAAAGCCTTCTTGGCTTAGGGAAATGCAATGCTGTTGTACAGAGTGACACGCTAGGTCCTCTTAAAGCACGGCACCTAAGGAACTGCCATTCTGGACACTTGGTAATGCCAGGCTGACCCCCTGGCGATCTCCAGCCCCCCTGCTCCTGCAAAGGTGAGCTTTTAAGATCTCATAATCTGTAGCATCGTGGATCCCTCAGCTGTAGGCCCAGATGGTCCAGGAAAGCCAACATCGAACCCCTCAGTCTGCCCAGCAAACCCCAGGAAAGGCTGGGAAGGTATTCCCGAGAAATAGTACTAGGTACTAGGGTAGGATGGGAAGAGCATTTGAAACCTGCCTGCTCCCAGGTCACCTCCTCTCTCCCAGACAGTGATGGCCCCTCAGCCCCTATTCACCACGACGCCCTGAGAGCTTCCAGAACTTCTAGAAGTAGCCCCACCGAGTATGCTGTAAGCTCTCTGAGCAGACTTAGGATGACACACTGACACTTCTTGTGAAGTAGGAAAGGGCCACAAGAGAAGCTTATGGTTTCTTCTCACTTCAGTTACTGCCCAGTGTGTCTCAAGGGCACCCGTTTTCTACCTGTGTCCTTTCTGAGCGGCACCCGATGGGCTGCATGTGGGAGTCCCGTATTCCTGGTGTCGGGTGACTGAACCCTGTGCGCGGTCCCCCAGCATGGCAGCTGGCCCTGGTGGCCCGCAGCTCTGTGCTCTCCTGTGTTGTGGAAGTGTTAGTCCCGGACACGTGGAAGGAATGTGTTGATCTGTATTTCGCTGCCTGGTGTCCTGTCAGCTCAAGTCCATATTCCTTTCCTCCTCAGGCACAGAAACCCGAGCCACAGGGCATCAGGTCCCTCCCCCCTTTTCAGGACTTGC
>SJXQ01001123.1:92563-145331 GCA_006408695.1 Aepyceros melampus
GCGTGGAAGACATTAGGAAGAAAAGGAACGGCCAAGACTCTTTTTTCTTTAACAAGCATTTAACTCTGCATCAGGAGACGCCAACACAGTATTCTCTTTCAGCCAGGTCAGCATCTGGATCTCCGTGCCAGCTGGCAGGGGAGGATGGGCACTGTAATTTATTCGCATCTGGGGGCTTTTGTATGGGACTTCCCTAGGCCAGCGTGCAAAGCTGCAACTGGGATACAGCCCACCAAGCTGAAATCCACTGCCATTTGGCACCTGAAAAGCACATGAACTGTCTAGCATGGGGGAAGGGGTTCCCAGGAACAGTGAGCTGCCACATGCCCCTCACCCTGCTTCGCCCCCTGCCCCTCCGCCCCTCCTGCCTCTGCTGTCCACTTAAGATGAGTTGGGGGAGGAAGGGAAGAGGTAGGAAGTATGCAGAAAAATAGCGCCCATCCCAGTGCTGAGTGTCAGCCAGGGCAGGCTGAGAACTTCAGCTCTGGTCAGCACAGGCTGAAAGCTGAGTATAAACTCTGTAATGGGGAAATACCGGATCAGGACACTCAGATGGATCCCGCTTATGGTCATCGATCGGGGCCCTCTCTAAATGAGCCATCTGGTATTTGTAAATAACTTTTTATTACAAGTAACTGCCAGAACTCTGCCCATATGGACTCCTACCCATATTTTAACTGGTACAAAACTTGAGTGAAGGAGAGATGGAGTGGGATGCCTGGAGAACCACAGGAGGCGGCAGCCAGTAGAGACAGTGTGGTGTGTGGACATTGCACCCTCTGAGAAATGGGCCCTGGTGCTGATAGAGAGGGGTGGTGCAGTGCCAGACAGTTCTAAGGGTGTGTTTAGGCCTTTCTCATCTGATTTATGGGAGTCCTTGGCTGGCATGCTTTGTTGTATTGCTGCTGAGAATTCATCCGCTCACCCATCCACCACCCACCCATCCATCCATTCATTCAGTCATTCATTCATTGCAACAAGTACTATTAATGGAGCCCTTGTTAGTGTTGACAGCATCTTTTCCCTCTTTAGGCTTGAGAGAAAATAGGTTTTTCAAACACCATTATGGCCACGCTGAGTTTGGCAACATTTTTCTTCTATATTGGATCTCCCTCTGATGATTTCAAGGACACTGCACTTGTGCATTCAAGGATCCCCCTGGATTCCACCCTATAGGTGGAAGCCATGGGCCTCACCAAACTGCAGGCAGAAAACGGAATCCTTGGGGAGAGCAGGGCTAGGAGAGGTGTGTCCTCCTCAGCTGGGCCTCTGCTTTGTCCTGCTGCTGAAGGGAGGCACCGCCTCACACCTGCCCACCTTCAAGTGCTGCTTTCCAAGAGGCAGAGCTAGTTCCTAATTTCTGGGGAGCCCTAGCTACAGAGAAAATGACTTCCAGTAGAAACAGGGAGGGTGAGCTCAGGGGTGAGCAAGGTGAGAAACAGGAAAGCACCTGTTTGAAAATATGCACCTGGGTCCTGAGATCAGTTTCCTCTCTCCTGAGGTCTGTATCCTTTCCTGAAAAGTCAGGGCCATGGTGACCCCAAACCCCCACACTCCTCCTGGTCCCCAGAGTAGTAGCAACATGAACCAAGGCCATGGCTTGGAAGCAGAAGCTGTTTCCGTCATGAGTCAAAAGATGGAGCTTGTGAGGAGACTCCCAGGGTGACTGTCTACCTGATGCTGGCCTGGGCTCCACAGAGTGTAGGAGGCAGAGAGTTTTTTTCCCAGGTACTCCCACTCCAGCTTTCAGGAAGGACCCCCCCCCATTCATGTTTCTCCTGCATTTACCTTCAGAACAAACTAGAAATTTCTGATCCCCTTCTCTGCATCTATGAGGATTCCTCTACCTTCCCCACTTCTTAACCCGGGGACAGGAAGACCTGCTGAAGAACAGCCATACCCCAATGATAGCTCCTGAGTGAGTGGGGAGGCAGAGCAAGGTGAAGAGGAGCAAATGTAGAAGTGCCTCTCTACAGGGTACCCAGAGCCTGTAGACAGCACCTGCAGGGGCAGACTGGCCTGTGAGGAGAGGGGTGAGTCCAGTAAGAGCAGGGTGTGGAGGCAGGGGCGCAGAGGCTGCAGGGGCACGGGGGGATGCTCTGGCCCCCATGTGCAGGTGGCACAGCCCCGTCCTCACCCTTCTTCAAGCCAGGACCCAAGTGTGAAACAACCACCTCTCATTAAAAATCACCTTCATCACTGCCAGGGGCAAGAAAACAGGGGGTTACTGTTGGGGCAATTTCTATCTAATTAACATTCGCCTTTTATTCGGGAACCCAAATCAGCCATTATCCAATAGCCAAGCATGGAGAAAAGGATCTGAAAACCTGAAAGTGATTAAAACTAGTTTGCCGGATGTTGCAATGGGGGGAAACCATAGGGAAGGGCCATAAATCAGATTTCGCCATCCTTCAAGGCTTCATTTTCCATAGTCTGGTTTCCACCAGGGTTTTCTCTGTAGCCCTGATGCTCACACTTAATCGAGCTTCTGGAGCAATGCGAAGCCTATTTCTCACTGTTTCTCTTTCACTCTTCTCTCACGTTTAGGAAGATCCCTCCTGCGGCAGATAGCCCCATGCCCTCGCCAGCAGCCCACCTCACCACCCCTGTTCCAGCATCCGTTTTACAGCCTTTCAGCAACCCCAGTGCTGTGTATCTTCCTTCAGCTCCCATCAGCTCGAGACTCACCTCTTCTTACATAATGACATCAGCCATGCTCTCAAATGCAGCTTTTGTGACATCGCCGGACCCGAGCGCCCTCATGTCACACACCACAGCTTTCCCTCATGTGGCCGCAACCCTCAGCATCATGGACTCAACCTTCAAGGCCCCACCCGCCGTGTCCCCGATACCAGCCGTCATCGCTTCCCCATCCCACAAGCCATCCAAAACCAAAACCAGCAAATCCTCAAAAGTCAAAGACCTGTCCGCCCGTAGCGACGAGTCTCCAAGTAACAAAAAGAGGAAGCCGCAGTCTTCGACTTCCTCCTCTTCCTCCTCATTACCCCTGCAGACATCCCTCGCCTCCCCATTGTCAGGGCCCCACAAAAAGAACTGTGTTTTGAAGCCAGTTCTGCTTTGAACTCCTATCAGGCGGCCCCTCCCTATAACAGTCTGTCTGTGCACAACTCAAACAATGGGGTGAGCCCACTCAGTGCCAAACTGGAGCCCTCAGGACGGACCTCGCTGCCTGGCGGCCCCACGGACCTAGTGAGACACGTGGGCTCTGGGGGCGGCAGCAGTGACTCCTGTCCCCTCTCTGTGCCCACCCTTGTAGGGGACCTCTCTCTGGCCTCACACAATGCTGTGTCTTCTCTGCCCCTCTCTTTTGACAAATCAGAAGGAAAAAAGCGTAAGAACTCAAGTTCTAGTAGCAAAGCCTGTAAAATCACTAAAATGCCTGGAATGAATAGCGTTCACAGAAAGAACCCGCCCAGCCTTCTTGCTCCGGTGCCTGATCCCGTTAACAGCACCTCCTCTCGGCAGGTAAGGGGCCCATCCTTCCAGGAGCCTCCTGGCACTGCCCAGGGAGGGGGGTTGGGGAACCAGGCAGTGCCCCCTTCCCCCCACCCCCACTTAGCCAAGTGGTCCAAACAGGTGGTTCAGATAGTTAACACAAGCATGAGTCCCCTCCTTGATCTCCCTCTAGGCGATTCCACCCCTTGCTCTGAGAGTTTATGTAACAGACACTTTGTACAGTATCCACTACTTGCTAGGTGCTGTTCTGAGTCCTGTATGAGTATCACCTCATTTAATCCTCACAACAGCCCAGCGCAGTTGATGCTGTTGTAATCACCACTTTACAGATGGGCAGACTAAGGCACAGAGAGATTCTGAGCTCCCCGCCTCGCTCTATTGTCAGTCTGGATGATTTCACTGAAGAGTTCTGTTGCCAAGCAGTTTGATCTATTGGCATCCCCTTAGGAAGAACCCAGGGCCTAGCAGGTTACAGAATGACCTGGGTCCCACCTGGGGGGAGGGGCTATGCTTCTCACTTTACCAGGCTCCCTACTCCTAAGACAACTCTTTACTTCCTGAAGTAACACAACACTGCAGCTCACACCACCTGGCACAGAAGTGTTTAAGGCACTACAGACAGATGAGGGTGTCGTGAGGGAAGCTTGGGGGAATGGGATGTGGTCCGTGAAGAACATGTTTTTTCCCTGGAGCCCTGTTCTCATCCTCAAGTCTCCCCCTTCTTCTCCGGCCAAGATTGCTGTTTAGGAAACCCCCCCCCCAACTCTGGTGTCATTTGTGTGTAGAGGAAGGAGCAGAGGTAGGGAGGCACTGCCTGGGATCTCTGCAAGCTGAGTCCAGTGCAAGGGACCTCGCAGGACAGTGTGCATGGACTATACCAGCAGCCCCAGGCTGACAGAATTCGGTGGGCTCCAGCCCTGCCTGGGAGTGAGGGCTTTGGAGGCATCAGAGGCAACTGTTTAAAAGATGTTTTCATGGTTTTCATCATCTTTGTGTGAGACTTGTTAAAACCTCATGAAGAGAAACTCTTGAGAGGGATTCACAAAACACAAACGTGGGAGAAAAGCAATTTTGGATCTCAAGGGCCAGAAAAGTTCCAACCCAAGGCCAAGTTTGCAAGGGGTACATAGGTCCTCTCATGAGGGCCCAGACAATTGCACACATCTGCAGTTGCAGCGGTGCTGGGGAGAGGGACCAGAACCCAGTGGGCACCCCCACCCTGAAACTAATAACTGCTTGTCCATGCCACCACCAGGTCTCAGGATGGAGGGCAGATCCAGGGCTTCTTAAACTTGAATGTGCGCATGAATCACCAGGGAATTCTCAATAAAGTGCACACTCTGAATCAGCAGGTCTGGGGTGGATCCCAAGAGTCTGCATTTCTAACAGACCTCAGGCAGTGCTGCTGTACTGGTGTGCTGGCCACAAACTGAGCAGCAAGGCTATAGTGCCACCTGTTTTCAATGAAGTTCTAGCAGCTAACTGTTACTTAATGGCCTAGGCTCTAGTCCAAGCCCTTCATATATTCATTCAATCTTCACCTGTTATTACCCCCATTTTACAGATGAGTAAACCAAGGCACAGGAAGGTTAAATAATGTGCCCAAAGTCACACAGTGAGTAAGTTAGGGCTGGATTTACACCCAGGCAGTTTGCCTCTGGAGTCTGGTCTTTTCATCTCTGTCTCTATTGATGGAGTACCTCTGTATGGGTGGAGTGCCTCTGTCTTGAGTAAATGTGGCACTGTTGATTCTTTGATGCAGGACCCTATGAAATGTTTTGTAAGCATGCTGAATTAGTCAAAACCAGCGGTGAAAGGAGCAGACAAGCCTCCATCAGATAGAGTGCTCATCAGGAGGGAAATCAAAGAGTGGATGAATGTAATGGCTGCCTTGGAGCTAGTCAGTGTTGGTTCTCTATTGCAGCTGATAGCTGGGTGCTTGTCACCAGGCCATTAAGAAAAGGCTTTGTCCAGGGTCACCACCGGTGAATTCCAGGTGTTGGGGAAAGCCCTTCGGGAAGCTCTTGGGGAAATCTTAGGCCTTTGGGGAAATCTTAAGCCCTTGGGGAAATCTTAGGCCTTTGGAATCTCTTAGGAGACTGGGCCAGACATGACATGAGGGTGAGAAATTCAAGGTAAAATATGCTTTGGGGACCAATAGGGGATCTGTTTAATTGTATCTGGTAGTTGTAAGGCCCCAGAATTTGCCACGGAGATACTAAATTGGACAAAAAAATACAAGACTGCAAAGGTAAGGCAGGTGTCTATGAAAAGGGGAGTAGCGCGGAGCTCCTCCCCTGAGGACGCCGCCCACCGCGGGCACGACGGCCACGCCCACAGGCCCCGGGGGCAAGTTAGGAAGGCCTGCGCTTAAGCTGTGCCTCTGGCCGTATTTCTTAACGACGTGGAGTGTGCTGGGAAAACTTAGAAAAGACGCAGGCATTCATTCTCAGCCAGTCCAGGGGAGTCTGGGCCTGAGACGAGCTGGGTCAGGAACTGCAGTCATACGTGGGAAAACTGGGCCTCCTCCAGAAAACTTGCAGTCTGCACGTCTGGGAAACGGCTTGAGAGTTCCCCTCAATTCTCCCTCTGGGATGAGAGGGGCGTGGTGGAGGCCCCCTGAAACATACCCGTTTTCTCTGACGTTTAAGGTGGAACACGAGTTCCACACCACAGGAGGAGAGCCTGCGAGGTACCCTGAAGCCTCCTCCTCTCCCCTCGCAACTCGTGGTATCCGGGAGTCTGCCCCCAGCTGACGCCCGTGTCTGAGGAAGGCTTCACTGGTGTCTTTCAGGTTGGGAAAAATAGCAGCCTAGCTTTGTCACAATCCAGTCCTTCAAGCATATCCAGCCCAGGACACAGCCGACCGGTAAGTTACTGGGGGGCAGGGTCTTCAGCAGGGTGGGAAGAACGTGGGCTCTGGGGTCAGACGCTGGCTCACGTCTCATCTCCGGTTTAGAAAGTGGCTGCCCGGAGTCTAAAACTAGGCCTTCTGGTCACTGGTTGTGTGCCCTTGGGCGAGTTACCTCATTTCTCTGTGCTTGAGTTTCCTGTCTGTAAGATGGGCTCATTATGACCTCTCTCTCATGCGGCTTTTGTGAGGATTAAATTAATTTATTGACATAAAGCCTCTACAAAATGCCTGAGCCCTAACACACACAAATGCTAGCGTTTACTGTTAGCTGCTGCTGCTAAGGCGCTTCAGTCGTGTCCGACTCTGTGCGACCCCATAGACGGCAGCCCACCAGGCTCCCCCGTCCCTGGGGTTCTCCAGGCAAGAACACTGGAGTGGGTTGCCATTGCCTTCTCCAGCGCATGAAAGTGAAGTCGCCCAGTTATGTCCGACGCTTAGCGACCCCATGGACTGCAGCCTACCAGGCTCCTCAGCCCATGGGATTTTCCAGGCAAGAGTACTGGAGTGGGGTGCCATTGCCTTCTCCACTTACTGTTAGCAGTTGCATGATATCGGGCGGATTACTTCTCTGAGTCGCCGGGTTTTCATACGTTAAATGGCAAAATCGACACCTACCTTCTGAGGTCGCTGTGAAAGTTAAATAAGGTGCTGACTAACGGACCTTACTCTTGGCAGGCATCGGTCAGCACTTTCTTGAGGCTTCTGGTGAGCTGTAGCTATGTGATTTCAGGATATGGTTTCATGGTGGAACTGTTCAGGGTAGCTGAAGAGTTTTTTTTATAAACTTGAGGTGTGTAAACAGTGTAGATGTGATTTTCTCCAGTGGAGTGTGAGCACGTCCTGGGGAGGCCAGGGAGGGTTGTACATGATAGGAAAAAACTATGTGTATGGCTGTTACATTGTCTTAGAAGTGCCATATGTGTCATAGATACAAAATTACAGTGTTTTTCTGCACTTCGGTCTTTCCTCACAAACCTTGGGTGGAGTGTGGGTGAAGGTTAATAGGGAACAGTTTTGTATCCTCAGATCAGGGAGTGCATCTCCACCAGTTTGAGTCACTTGTGGTGGGGTTTTCACTAAGCACCTGCAGCCCATCCTCTGTGCTAGAGTGAAGGAAGGGCTCCAGGAATCTGCCTGTTGATAGCAGGCCTCCTGAAAGGGTTGCAGGTGTGCCTGGAGACTCCACTTTGACCCTTCACAGGCACCTGTGCCATCACCAGTTCCAGGCACACCAGCTGGAAACCCACAGTGGGGTTTAACAGACAGCCTAACTGAATGTAACAAGAACACCAACACCTCTCTTTTGTTGAGGTCTTCCTCTGTAGGTGCTGTGCTCTGCCCCTCACATACATTACATACATTTCAACCTTTTAACAAACTGGTCACATTGGGGACAAAATGTCATTTTGCAGATGAAGATGAAGGAACTTGAACCAAACCTGTATATTCAAAGCCTTTATGCTTAGCCCAGCACTATATTTTCTTCCTTGGGTAATTCTCCATGCTCTCTGTGGGTTAGTTAGGAAAAGATGGACAGAAAAACAAAACAAAAAAGAAGACAGATCAGCTATCGTAGTCTTCCCTCCTGGAGAGGAGCCCCATGAATCTCTAGGATTTGTCCCTGTGCTTTCCTCCACAGCTGGGATCTTTGTGGCTACCTTCCATTTACCGAGTCCTTTACTTCAGTCACCTCATTTGCTCATCACAGCTGGCTTTTGCTAAATGCAGGAAGTGGCATGGTGTCCTTTTTATTATAGATGAGGAAATGAGGCTATCTTTTTGAACCTTGTAGGTAACCCCAAATGTATATTTTTGAAACAAGCTTTTTCTTTTTTCTTTTCTTTCCTAGAAGAACACAAACAGAACGGGCAGGATAAGGACTCTTCCATAACAAGACTCTGAAGCCAATTCCAAACCAATGCCTGGCCACGGGACCCCACCCCAGCCAGAAGAGGGAGGGGAGTGGGCAGTGGGGGAGAGTCTGTTTCCTGTGCCCTACCTGTGGCTCTGGCCTTTCTTCTTTTTTTAATTGACCAATTTTTAGTTTTGAGGCAAAAAGAAAAAGGCAAAAGAACGTGAATTTGAGATTTACAGAAAACAAGTACCAGTGTTTTGTTTCCGTTCTTTCATTTGCCGTGTGTATACCTTCTTCCAAGTTTGGAGTCATTCATCCAGTTTCTGATGTTGCTACTGCATCATTTTGCTCCAGCCACAAGAGCAGACATTGCAGAATGTCTGTTCCTGGTTGGCCTCGTCTGAAACTCTTGAACTTGAGCATGTTCAGTGCTCCTTTCCTTGGGCTCTTCCATCTTTCCCTCCCGTCCCCTCCTGCCGGCCACTCTCTGGGTCCCCACTGGCCATCAGAGGAACAAGCTCTCATACTTCCCCTCTGGACAGTGTGTTGATGGAGGAGGGGCTTTGCTGGGGAGCAGCCTGTGTTTGGGGAGCAGAGAGCTGGAGGGCGGGCTAAATGTCTCCATCAGGTTTCTAGGGAAGCAGAATAGCAGGAAGCAGATGCAAAGCTGAGAACAGCAGCATTTAATGATGGGGCTCACTCAGTACTACTATGTAGCTGTGCAGCTCACAGATGTACTGGGTTAGGGACAGGGGCAGGAACAGACCTATAAGGTTGCAGGAAAAATGGTGTAGAGGTAGGAAAAGACATCCTCAAAAGATGGTGGGAATTGGGTAACAATCTGAGCTTGTTAGGCCTGCATGCTACACAATCCCTCCCAGAGCACCGTGTCCAAGGGCACAAAGCCGAGCAAGTCACTGGGGGGGAACAATTCCAGAGAAAGGGACACAAGCCTCAGGAAGCCACTCAGGAGGAGGAATGGTACCCAGGGCAGTGGAAGTTCTCAAGCTGCCCTCTGGGGCTTGACAAGAGGAGAAAAGCAGGGCCAGAAGAAAGGGCTTGAGGGAAAGCTGCTGTGGAGGGTTAATTGCCAAACCCCTGTTGAGAATAAATACTAGCATTGCCCACCCACCACCGTGCCCTTAGCCAGAGGCCCCCATTCCAACACAGCCACCCAGGAAAGAATGGTAAGGCCACCACTTATGGAGAAGAGCCAGAAGGGAGAAGCCGGAGGCCTGCAGCTACAAAACTGTTCACACTGGAGTTCTGAAAGAAACAATACCATAAGATCTAATCGGGAATTGTAATCAGGAAAGGAATTCCCCATATAAAAATAGGTGTTCTGTGCTATGAATCATGTAACTTTGTGTACAGTATAATGGAAGAGATACTAGGAGGTTTTGCTTCATCCGTAAGTCAGATATGAATGCCAGTTTTGCCGCTGGATGTAAACCCTCATCCCTACCCTAAAGTTTTCTTTCCCATTCCCTCCAAACCCAAAGATCAGACTACTGTTAAATTTCACCATATGATTGGATTTTGCAAAGACGGGAGGCAAACGGAGTGATTTGCATCAATGGAATTGCACTGACAGTGTTTCTTAATAGGATTACTAAAGTTTTTAATATAAAATGATTTTTTTAAAAATCAGGAGTTGATATTAGGTACTAGGACATTAGTTCAGATGAATTCATTTTTATTTCTACAGTGTTAAAAGTGCACTTATATGCTGGTTTATTTCCATCTTGGGAAAAAAAGACTGCAAATTGAAGGGAAGATTGTTACTTTTTCTTTTAAAAAAAAAAAGGTTAAGGCAGATTTTAAGACTTATAAATGTTTAAGAAATTATAAACAAGGTTAGACCCTTTGAAAAAAGTTTAGAAGATATTCTTAAAGTAAATTTTTATAGTGTTAATTTTGTAATAATTTATGTTTTACTATATTACAGAGCTAACTGACCAGAATAGTTTCAGAACAATATGAAACTTAGGAAAGTTGAAGCAATGTTTATATTTTTAAAATGTTCTTTGAATTATGTTTTTATTGTACATTTCTTCAGACTGAAAAGTATGTACATATCTTTGTTATTTTTGCACAATTTTCGTCTCGTTCAGTTTTAGAAGTCTGTTGTTTTTTTAAATAATTTATTTTGAGTTGTAATACTTGCAGGAGTGAAAACAAACAAAAAAAAATCTCAGCAACAAAATAACCCTCTGATTTACAAACTCTTACACTCAAGAGGGAAAACAAAGGTTGAGAGATTAAGTGGCTGCTTCTGAGAAATAATGTCTCGACAGGGACTAAAGGAGCAATTCAATGGATTTTAAACATTTTAGCTCTCTACATCTTGAATTGCAAGCTGGAATAAAGAGGCTCCCCACTGAATGCTGCTTACTTGGTGAAAGACTGGCTCTGACCAAGGTGAGGACATTTCTGGAAACTGAGCAAAAAGGGAAAACCCACGGTGTTTCTTCCTTCACAGTCAGCTACAGGTTTACTTTATAATGATGTATTCAAAACTCACAGCTTGAAAAATGGAATGCAAATAAAAGGTTTTCTTTCAGTTTGTTTGGATGGAGTTCAACTGGACCAGCCTATAAAGCATTATTGGGGGAATATCCTTTGGGTACTTCTGTTCTGCACACCCCACTCAGCCCTCTCTCCTAGCCCCTTGACTGCACACACCCCCATCTGCCTGAAGATCTTGTGACTTGTCGCCAGCCATAGAGGCTCGAAAGCTCTGGTTGTTAAAGCGTAACGCAATGCATAGACCTGTCAGCCATAAAAAAAAGCGACCTGGATAACTTGTATGCCTTCTTTTGTATCAATGTACCAATTGTAAATAATGCTGATCAACCTTTGTAGAGAATAGTTTATACAGCATATTCTATTATTGCTGATTCTCAGTGAACTCTTGTTTTAAAAAAGGAAAAAAAGAAATTTTCTATTTACACCTTCTATTTTGTTATGCTGTCAGCCCATGGCACTTTAACAAACTCTGTGGGTTTTATGTAGCTGGTCAGTCATGGGGTATATTCAATAACTGTTGTTGCACAGAGGAGAATTTGCACCTGCTCATTTGTCCTTTCCTACTACCAATTTTAGAACCTTTTCCAGAAATTTTGAAGAAAGCATGTCCAAACATTCTAAACAGATACCACACTTGTGGAGTGGGTTTCTTTTCTACGATCCATATTTTGTAACACTAAGTATTTTCCTTCTTTGTCCCGCACCTTTATGTATTAGCACTATCAGATAGAATTCATTCCATGCCTGTGATATTGTAAGCAGAATAAATGTCTAAAGTAGGTGTAAATAGTAAATTCTATGGCTTACAGTTTTAAAAAGGAAAGAACAAACATGTATCTATTGATACTGCCATGGTGCAGCACCAGGCCTGGAGACATTCTCCAGTGAGCGATTGTATTTTTTTTTTCTTTTGCCTTTTTTTTTTTTTTGTAACATGGCTTTGTAAATAAAATAATTTATATGTTTGTAAATCAACGTCTTTGGATTTTCATAAAATGTAGATTTAGGGTATTGCTTTTTATTCTTCTGGGTGTATGTGTCCTCACCAGACGAGCCTTCCTGCCAGAATCCACATTTAAGGTGTAGAAGAGAGAGTTCATTCAACAGATACTTATGGAGCATCCCATTTGTGGCTGCCTCTGAGCTAGGCACTCTGCTCAGTGATGAGAAACAGATACAGTCCCAGATGCTTTCTGAAGGCACCCAGGTAGGGGAGACGGTACATAAATACATGATAGAATGCATAATTACAGACTGTGGCAAATGGTAGAAAGATTTGAGTTCTATGATAGAGAATAACAGGAGAAACCAATGTAAAATGGATTGACGGGGTGGTTTGCAATCCAGAAGTTCCCTCTGAGAAAGTGAGCTGAAGACACTGTCAGGGGGATAATCCCAGGCAGAGCTGGGCCACAGTGGGAAAAGTCTGGTAGATTCTTGAAGACTAAGGAAGACAGAACAGGGAAAGGGATGGGCAGAGCAAGGAAAGATGGACAGAAGGTGTGGCAAGGTCACAAAAGGCCTCATAATTTGGATTTCTGTGCTCAGTTCAGTGGGAATCCTTTGAAGGGTTTTACATAAGGGCATGATGTGATCTGATCTGTTGAAGGATCTCTAACTGCTGTGTAGAGAATCCATCAGAAGTTGTTACAAGAGACCCAGTGAGACACTGTGTTCTTGTGGTTCCACCATGGTGACAGTATATACTAAAAAAAGTGAATGGATTCAAGATCCATTTTACATGTTAAATTTATGAGACATATGCTTAGGAATTGGATGTGAGAGGAAGGAAAAGAATGACTCCCAGGTTTCTGGTAGAGCAATTGTATTGGGTAGAGATGCCATTTCTTCAGAAGTAGAAAACCAGAGGAAGAACAGGATTTGGGGAGGGGCAAAAGAAACATTTCATGGAAATAAAGAATTATGTTTTTCATGTTTATGTTTGTTCATGTGTGATATTACCATGGAACTGCTAAGCTGCTGTGTCAAGAAGGCACGAGATACACATGATGGGAGCTCTCAGCAGGGGTAAGCTGGAGGCATCAATTTGGGAATCTTTGTCATATAGATGATATTTAGAGCCACCGATATATGTGTGATTACTTGAGAGAATGTAGGGGAAGAAGAGCAAGCATTTAGAGGTTAGGTGGGAACAGAAAAGCTCACAAAGAACCCAAAGAGGAAGCACTCACTCACAAAGAGAAGAGAGAGAACCCAACAGATAGTAGTTCCCTGGAAACGGGCTAGAGGATGCTTCACGCAAGGAAGAGTCAGCTGAGTTTACTGTTGCAAAAGGAAGACAGAGATGGTATTGAGTCTGAGGTACTGCAACATGGAGGTCATTGGTGACTGCTGGCCTAAAAGAACATGAATTCTTTTTCTCAGAGTTCTGATGACCAGAGGTTCAAAATCAAGCAGGGTTGCACTCCCTCAAAAAGCTGTGGGGTAGATTCCTTCCCAGCCTTTTCTGGTTTCTGGTGATGGCTTAACAATCCTTGGCATTTCTTGGCTGTAGACTCATCAATACCATCTCTGCCTTCTTCACATGGCTTTCTGCTATGATTCTCCTGGGTTTCAAGTCTCCTATGGCTTTTCTCTTATAAGGACATCTGTCCATGGACTTAAGTTTTACCCTAAATCTTGGATGATATCCTCTCAAGATATGTAACATAGTTACATCATTTTCCAAATAATTCATACTCAACAGGTTCTAAGGGTTACAACTTGGACACAGTGACCATAGCAAAGCAGGTGTGATGAAGTGGAAGTGTCAGGAGACTGAAAGAAATTCAATTGTGTAGACAAGTCTTAAGGTTAGAAGGCACAAGGGAGTGTTTAGATTTTGTTTCTTTTTGTTTCTTGTGTTTTTCAAGGAAGAAGGGTCCAGATTGTGATTCATATGCTGCTGAGGCTGGGACAATAGAAGGGAAAGGTTGAAGAAGCAGAAAAAAGGGGTGATTTTTTTTAAAGATTTTTTTGATGTGGAGCATTTTCCAATACTGCTTCTGTTTCTAGTTTTTGTTTTTTGGCCACAAGGCGTGTGGGATTCCAGCTCCCCAAAAGGGAGTCAAATCCACAACCCCTGCATTGGAAGGTGAAGTCAACCACTGAACCACCAGGGAAGTCCCAATTTTATTTATTTTTTTTTTAAAGGGACGTTTTTGAAAAGGCAAGAGGAAAGTGAATCTGAACATGTGTGGAGGTATTAGCTTTTGCCGTGTACAAAGATCAGCCGAGGCATATTAAAATTTTTAAGAGCTTATCTGTGCAAAATGGAATTCAAGTCAGGCAGCGCCAAACCAGAAGTGGTTAGGAGCTCCACCAACAGGAGCTGGGGAGAGATTTTTATAAAAAAAGGGTGGAAGGAAAGTATTGATTGGCTATAGCTTAAAGCCTTGTTGGCTATTTGTGATTGATTGTCCCTAGCATTTTGATTTTGTAACCTTGAGACATTTACAGACTTAGATAACTGGTTTGCTTACATAGGCCCCTAGGGCATTAGAGCATCTCAGTCTAATGGGCTCTTTGTTTAATAATTTAACAGTAGTCAGGGGTACACTTCCTCCAGGGAAAAGAGGAAAGAAGTCAGCTTCTAGATTCACTGCTGGCAAGATGAGAGAATCCCCATTTGATGGCTTCCACTTTCTCAATGACCATGGGCAAGCCAGGTGTGCCTGAGATCTCAAAAGAAGTTTGAGAAGAGTAGAGAGAGAATGAAATGGTTACTAATGAAACTGGATTGCCACACAGTATTGACAGCATATTTATGATTCCTGATCAAAGCGCAGCCCTAACATGGAGATGACAGTCTTGGAGAGTTGTTTGAGCACACCAAGGGCAGAGCAAGGCTCCTTGGAGTCAACACTCTCAGGCAAACCATGGCACATTTCTTGTTTTGCCTCAGGCTAAAGTGTGAATGTTTTTGTACAGAAGAGGAAAAAATCAGAGGAAGCCCACTGACATTGCACATAAAGGTATGACTTTATTATTCATAGGCATGAAATGTCAGTGTAGTGCATCTAGCACCAAAGACATCATTTATCCCTTGGTTCTGAGCTTTGTCTGTGACTGGCTATCCATCACTGATCTGGCCTGAGTGACTTCTAACTTCATTCTGAAAGGAGCCTAGACATCCCGGAACTCTGAGAAGCCTCTCTCAAAACTAGTCATAAGCTTGGAGAATCAATGTGAAAACAGGAGGTAATCTTTTTAAAGTTTATTTATTTGATTGCTTTGGGTGTTGTATCATGTAGGATCTTTCCTTGTGGTGTGCGCTCTACAGTGTGCAGGCTCAGTAACTGTGTCCTGCAGGCTTCAGTAGTTCTGGTGCTTGGGCTTCATTGCTCTGTGGATGTGGGATCTTAGTTCTCCAACCAGGAAGGGAACTCGTGTCCCTGCCTTGCAAGGCAGAGTCTCAACCACTGCACCACCAGGGAAGTCCTGGAAGTAATCTTGAAGACTCTCTAATGCAAGGGAGGAAACTGAGACACAGGTCAAATGAGGTATCAGGAGCACATAGCTGGGCTGACAGGCAAGCCTGTCTTCCTTTCAGTCTGTTCTCTTTCCATTGTAGTTCCTTGCCTCCTGTAGAAATAAACACCTACAGATGTTTCTTCCTAAGCCACTATAGATATTTTCATAAAGGTATTTTACAGTTCTGTGTATCTCCTAGTTGGTTTACTCAGGTCTCTGGAATTTTACAATACTACAGTATTTTTTCTCCTTTTTGATTTTTCCCATTAGTCAATAACTACTTGCCTAGTGGATTCTCTTGCTTTCTGATCTGGGACTATTCCAGAACATCAGTGTCACTGAGCAAAGTTCCCAGGAATGTATTTCAATAAGTTTGTTTACATCTTCATAAGCCATTCCACTCAAAAAGTAAATGAGGAAGGTGTAAAGAAGCTGAACACTTCTAACACCTAATCAGTCCCAGACAAGTCTGAATCATTGCAGAATCATGCTGGAAGCCAATAGTTCAGAGGTGCTGCATTTGTTCTGACAGTTGAAATCACAAATCTGATCTAAGGTCACTAACACTGGAAAAAGTCTCTCAATTTTAAAATATTCTGTAACTTTTCTGGGTAGCGCCTTTTGCCTTTAAACAGTTCAGTAAATTTTTAATCAAAGCAGCAGCAGCCTCACAAAAGCGTTTGCATCTTCAGGTACCTGGGCTGGCTGCTCACTGGGAAGCTGCTATGAAAGTAAGAGCTTATGTGCTCTGTGTTAGGGTTTTCATTTTCTCTCCACCCACTTCACTTCCCTGTTTGATTTCCTAGCAGGTCTTATCACTAACCCCTTCCTCTACCCTCCACTCTAAATCTCTCCAGTGTTCCTGAATAATCCAGATACAATGTAGGGGGACGCAGGAAGAGAGTAACATTTCTGGCACATTGTTGGAATAGGGTGAAGGCAGAGCCTCACAGAAGTGAAGAAAATGGAGAGGAAAACATGATTCCTTTGGAATCAGCTTTTCCTTTGGAAAGAATAAGATGCATGTTTTTGTTTTTGTTTGCAACTTTTACAAGTTTTTTCTGTCTGGCCCAATAAACCGAGAAGGTCTGGATCCGGACTAGAGCATAGCACTGCGCCTGACTGACTGCTGGAGGACACGCTAGAGAGGGTACCTCCCACAGGGCTCACCTTCCAACACTTGGAGGATGTTCCTGCCAGGTCCATGCTGAGCCCAGCATTGTTCAACATTTTAATTAATGAATTGGCATTCAAAGTAACCTTGGTGAATTAAAGCCATGAATACAAACAGACAGATTTATAGAATAGATGTTACCTTTAGGGGCACAGGGGAAGATTCTGATGCTAGAAATGTTCTGGATCTTGACCTGAATATAATCATGGGTGAAATATTTATCAGGTTGTGTACTTAACAATTTGCTCATTTTACCATGTACTTTTAAATGTAAAAGTTTACACACAGAAAAGGTAAAGGGCAAACTTGGAGCGATAATTGTCTTTGCAGAAAGAAGAAAGTTAGCAGGCGGTTTAAGGAAAATACTAATAAGCCCATTTTCTCCCCAGATCCTCCAGAAGCAGTAGGCACCTCAGCAAGGGGTGCACAGTGGGTTGAAAATAGGGGAAAGGGGCTTGAAATCTCACATGAGGTTGTCAGACCCCTCGAGACCCCTTCACCTCCCACATGCAGCCAAGTGGCTATTTTCTCTCCACCCCTAGCAGGAGACTAAAGGGTTATTTTCTGGAAAAACTGAATTGGAAGCCAAGATTCAGGATCCACAGAGACTGGTCCAACAGAGAAAGTTGTCTTGGGGTGGGATAGGGGATGAAATGAGGCAGAAGATTGTCTCTTCTCATCATAAATTGGAGAATTTAATTTGTTACAAAATTGTGTGTGTATATGTTGCTTTGATATTTTTAAATTTTAGGTTAAATATATTGTCAGGACGCCTATACAATGATGAAATATATGGGAGCCATTAGATGATCTCACTGTTGTGTGTCCAGAGTACAGTGTTTGGCTCTGGACTTGGCAGCTTATAAACACTGGAATCAGGACCAGAGCAAAGCGGTCAAAGCAATCAAATACAGTTGATGGCAATGAATAGTTGTGGAATACACTATCCTAGGATGGCTGAAAATGGAATGCCTGGGATGGCTTTTTTTTTTTTTTTTATGTAGCAAAGTTTTATTAAAGTATAAAGGAGATAGAGAAAGCTTCTGACATAGGCATCAGAAGGGGGTAGAAAGAGTACCCGCCTGCTAGGCTTCAGCTGGATGTTATATAGTCACCAGCAGCCTGTTAACTTAGAAGGGCACCAGCCCCCTCACCCACAAGATGTATTTTGGGATAACCTTGGCTCCAAATGGTTTATCTTGGGCCATAAAATGATTAACTTGAATCTTGAAGAAGGGCAGGTCACCATACAAAAAGTTTCATTTACATAGATTAGAGGAACAATATAGGAGTATAACATACTGGTTTATCAAGTAGGTTCTGAGCCCAAAAGGCAGAACCAACTTGAAGACAGAGTTTGGGGTGGATGCATAGTACATTAGCATAGCTTAAGACAAACATTTCCATAAGAAAAAGGCATTGGTTAACTTCAGGTGATATCAGATGTCTCTATGGCAACACAGAATTTTAAGAGAAACCTTTTAAATTTGTATAGAGAAGGAAAAAATATGGCTAGTTTCCTCCTGCCGCTTAAGAGAGAGAAAATGTCTGACACTTGCAGGCTGTTTCCTCCATTTGGAGGCCCCTGGCCTTCCTGCCTGTTACCCTCTCTCCTGTCCATTGCCAGCTCCCGGAGTTTACTCAAACTCATGTCCATTGAGTCAGTGATGCCATCCAACAATCTCATCCTCTGTCATCCCCTTCTCCTCCTGCCCTCAATCTTTCCCAGCATCAGGGTCTTTTCAAATGAGTCAGTTCTTCGCATCAGATGGCCAAACTATTGGAGTTTCAGCCTCAGCAGCAGTCCTTCCAATGAATATTCAGGACTGATTTCCTTTAGGATGGACTGGTTGGATCTCCTTGCTGTCCAAGGGACTGTCAAGGGTCTTCTCCAACACCACAGTTCAAATGCATCAATTCTTCTGTGTTAAGCTTTCTTTATAGTCCAACTCTCACATCCGTACATGACTACTGAAAAACCATAGCTTTGGACTTTTGTTGGCAAAGTACTGCTTTTTAATATGCTGTCTAGGTTGGTCATAACTTTTCTTCAAGGAGCAAGCGTCTTTTAATTTCATGGCTGCAGTCACCATCTGTAGTGATTTTGGAGCCCCCGAAAATAAAGTCTGTCACTGTTTCCGCTACTTCCCCATCTATTTGCCATGAAGTGATGGGACCAGATTGCAATAAACTGCAGTAGATGCTTGAGTGTAACACCCAGATTCACTCTTTATTATCAAGTTACCCTTTCCATTAGCATCCAGAGGTATTGTCTGTTGATGGCTCAGAGCTGTGTGCCTTCCTAGGAACTATTCTCAGTTCAACTGTACACACCTCTCCTTGGGGACAGCCTGATAGATGCAGGACCACAGGGTAAGAATACCCTTATTCTAGGTTGGAACATCTTAGAAAGTTCATCTCAGCTGTATGATCTCTTTGTAACTACACAGTAGATCTCTAATGTAAGTTATATTTAATAATATAAAAGAATTTAAATATAAAAAGTAAAAATATTAAAATTTTATATATTTGGGTAATAATAAAACTGCTGCTGCTACTAGGATACCTAAATTAATAGCAGACAAATTAGACTTTAGACAAAAAACATTAATAAAGATAAAGGAGGATCACTAAGGATAAACAGTTCAGCTAACCAGAAAAACATACAACTTTAAACTGATATGAACCTAATTAATAACTTCATAAGGTATAAAGTAAAAAGTGGGCAGAATTATAAGAGAATTTTATAAATTTACCATGTAGTGAGAGACAATATCACTATTTGATAGATCAAGCATAACTAAAATATTATGATGCAGAAGACTTAAACAACACAATTAACAAGCAACTGTGAATAAACTAAAATGATTACTACCTTTCTCTGACCACAATGCAATTGTCAGAATTTTAAATGCTACCCCCCCAAAAAACCCAAATATAAAAATTTCACACTCATAAGGTATAAAGTAAAAAGTGGGCAGAATTATAAGAGAATTTTATAAATTTACCATGTAGTGAGAGACAATATCACTATTTGATAGATCAAGCATAACTAAAATATTATGATGCAGAAGACTTAAACAACACAATTAACAAGCAACTGTGAGTAAACTAAAATGATTACTACCTTTCTCTGACCACAGTGCAATTGTCAGAATTTTAAATGCTACCCCCCCAAAAAACCCAAATATAAAATTTTCACACATTTGAAAATTAAAAAGCAATTAATGGCACATAGGAAAACAGAATAGAAATTAGAAAACATTTAAAATTTAATATCAATTAAAATACTACATATAAAAACTTATTGGATACCAAGAGAGCAACATTTATAGAAAAACATAAAACTAGCCTTAAATACATATTTTAGAGATAAGGCTAAAAGTAAATGAGTTAAGCATCTATCTAATTAAGAAGCCATGACTAAGTTGGGATATCCCTAGGAATTCAAGGTTAACTTAACATTAGAACTTTGATTAATGTAGCTGATTACATTAAAAGAAAAATTATGTGATGCATCTTAATACAGGGAAAAAGAACATTAGATAAAACACAGCATTCACTCATGTTAAATACTCTCAGTACACAGAAGTGGAACTTCCTTAACTTGATACACACATCAACAAACCTCACAGCAAAGATTTAAGATAATGACAAAATCTTAAAGTATTCCATTTAAGATCAGATCTTGGCCATCACTATTTCCATTCAATACAGTACTTGTAATCTTATCTCAAATACTAAGTTGATAAAAAAAAAACATAAGAGGTATACAAAAGCATGAAAAAAGAAAAGGAAAAACATATAACATTGTTACATGAGGACAATATTGTCTACAGAGAATCATTCAATACAGTACTTGTAATCTTATCTCAAATACTAAGTTGATTAAAAAAAAATAAGAGGTATACAAAAGCGTGAAAAAAGAAAAGGAAAAACATATAACATTGCTACATGAGGACAATATTATTGTCTACAGAGAAAATTCCCAATAATCTACAGAAAATTAATTTAATCAATCAGAAATATATTTTATCCAAATACTATAATGGAAAGCCAGTTTGTTTTAGTCAACCAGATTAAAAAAAAAAAAAAAAAAAACACCTTGCTGCTGCTACTGCTGCTAAGTCGCTTCAGTCGTATCTGACTCTGTGCGACCCCATAGATGGCAGCCTACCAGGCTTCCCAGTCCTTGGGATTCTCCAGGCAAGAATAGTGGAGTGGGTTGCCATTTCCTTCTCCAATGCATGAAAGTGAAAAGTAAAACCTTAGACGCTGGGAATTCCATTTTGATAATTCAACAAAAAATGATCACATAATGTTGCTGGTGAGTGAAAGCTCTGTGCCCTTATCCATCCTGAAGACAAGTTGTGCCAGGGCAGGAGCACTGAAACGGTGATTTTTATTGCAATGAAAGTTAACTCCATCTTTCATTGTCCATTTTCTCTGTATGCAGCCAAGAGTGGGGCCAAGGTGAGGCCAAGAACACCAAGGCTTTTGTAGGTGGGATATAACTTGGCACATTTGAACTTAGGAATTTGTTCTTCCCCTCTTTGGTGCCTGTGGAGCTCTTTGCTGCACAGTCTTTGTAGAGCAGAATGGAGGAGGAACTGATTCCTTTGGAATAGCTGTGATTTGGGGATTATATAGGAGCCACAGAGGTCATAGGAAAATAAAACTGTTAAAATGATGTCAAGGTTTGATTTAACCCCACTAAACCCAGAGATTTCCAAGTGCTTAAAAAGCTTTATTTGTAAATAACTATCCATTTAACTTGGTATAAATTCTCATGCAGAGAGAGACTACAGTTTTTGCAGACATCTATGATTTATCATGATTTTTTTTTTCTCCCAGGAGTAAAAGCAGACTATCACCAACATATGAACACAAACTGAAAGAAGGAAAAATGCAAATTTTGCCTTTTTTCATCCTCATATCATTTAGCCAATTCTAAACAGTCTTTTTGGAGAAGGCAACAGCAACCCACTCCAGTACTCTTGCCTGGAAAATCCCATGGGTGGAGGAGCCTGGTAGGCTGCAGTCCATGTGGTCGCTGAGAGTCGGACACGACTGAGCGACTTCACTTTCACTCTTCACTTTCATGCATTGGAGAAGGAAATGGCAACCCACTCCAGTGTTTTTGCCTGGAGAATCCCAGGGACAGGGGAGCCTGGTGGGTTGGTGTCTATGGGGGCACACAGAGTCGGACACGACTGAAGTGACTTAGCAGCAGCAGCAGCAAACAGTCTTTTAGTTAGTACTGCTACATAACCCTAGATCTTAAAAGAGGAATGAATCCTTAAGCGGAAAAGCTTACAACATATAATCTACCCTATCCCATTTACAGATGAGCAGTCTGATTACAAGATAGAAAACCTAGATGAACAAAATGGCACAAGCAAGTTCTGTAGAAAACTCGAGAGCATCTATCCTTTCCAGGAAGTAGCAGCTACCTGGATACTGCTGACTGTTGCAGTAGAAATTGTGGACCCAGTGGGACCATTCTTCTGATGTTTTCATGAGAAGCCAGAAATCCAGATTTTTATGTGAAATCCCTTGATTTTTAAATATTGGTTAATTTTTTTCCCACAAAAACTGCAGAGGGTATAACAAAGACATCTATCATCTATTTGCCAGACTTGGTGTGTAAGGTTCCGTTTTATGGCTCTGAGATAAAATGATTGGCCTAAGACTAGGGGTAGGACTTTCTCTCCAATGAAGACATAAATGTATACATGAAATAGTTATCAACATCACAGACAATCAGGGGAATGCAAACAAAAACCATGATGATACTACATTATACCTATTAGGATGGCTATTATCAAAAAGACAAGAAATAATAGGTGCTGGCAAACATGTGGAGGAAATGGAGCCTTCACACACTGCTGGTGGCAGTGTAAATTGGTATAGCCACTATGGAAAACTGTAATAAAAAATTAAAATTAGTACTATCGTATAATCCAGCAATTCCACTTCTGGGTGTTTATGTTAAGGAAAGTGAAAGTGAAGTCACTCAGTCATGTCTGACTCTTTGCGACCCCATGGACTGCAGCCTACCAGGCTCCTCTGTCCATGGGATTTTCCAGGCAAGAGTACTGGAGTGGGGTGCCATTTCCTTCTCCAGGGGATCTTCCCAACAGATCGAACCCGGGTCTCCTGCATTGCAAGCAGATGCTTTACCGTCTGAGCCACAAGGGAAGTCTGAAAAGGAAAGCAAATGTTAAGGAAACCAAATCACTATTTCAAAAAAATACCTGTGCTCCCATGTTCAGTGTATTATTTTCAATAAGCCAAGACATGGAAACAACTTAAGCATGAATGGATGAAGAAAATGTAGCATGTGTATTCATTATTTATACATTATTTATACTATATTATTATATTATTATGCCTAAAAAGGAAAGCCTCTTGATGAAAGTGAAAGAGGAGAGTGAAAAAGTTGGCTTAAAGTTCAACATTCAGAAAACTAAGATCATGGCATCTGGCCCCATCACTTCATGGGAAGTAGATGAGGAAACAGTAGAAACAGTATCAGACTTTATTTGGGGGGGCTCCAAAATCACTGCAGATGGTGACTGCAGCCATGAAATTAAAAGACGCTTACTCCTTCGTAGGAAAGCTATGACCAACCTAGATAGCATATTAAAAAGCAGAGACATTACTTTGCCAACAAAGGTCCATCTAGTCAAGGCTATGGTTTTTCCAGTGGTCATGTATGAATGTGAGAGTTGGACTGTGAAGAAGGCTGAGCACAGAAGAATTGATGCTTTTGAAGTGTGGTGTTGGAGAAGACTCTTGAGAGTCCCTTGGAAGGCAAAGAGATCCAACCAGTCCATTTTAAAGGAGATCAGTCCTAGGTGTTCATTGGAAGGACTGATGCTAAAGCTGAAACTCCAATATTTTGGCTACCTCATGCGAAGAGTTGACTCATTGGAAAACACCCTGATGCTGGAGGGATTGAGGGCAGGAGTAAGGCAAAGAGATCCAACCAGTCCATTTTAAAGGAGATCAGTCCTAGGTGTTCATTGGAAGGACTGATGCTAAAGCTGAAACTCCAATATTTTGGCTACCTCATGCGAAGAGTTGACTCATTGGAAAACACCCTGATGCTGGGAGGGATTGAGGGCAGGAGGAGAAGGGGACGACAGAGGATGAGATGGCTGGATGGCATCACCAACTCAATGGACATGAGTTTGAGGAAGCTCCAGGAGTTGGTGATGGATAGGGAGGCCTGGCGTGCTGCAATTCATTGGGGTCGCAGAGTCAGACATGACTGAGCGACTGAACTGGACTGAGGCCTTAAAAAAGGAAATCTTGTCCTTTACAACAACGTGAGTGAAACTTGAGGCCATTATGCTAAGTGAAATAAGTCAGACATAGAAAGACAAATACTGTCTGATCTCACTTATGTGTGAAATGTAAAAAAATCAACCAAACTCATAGATACAGACAACAGATTGGTGGCTGCCTGAGGCAGGATGTACACAGGAGTGGGCATAATGGGTGAAGGTTACAAACTTCAAGTTATAAAATAAGTCCTGCAGATGTAATGTATAGCACAGTGACTGTGATTAACAATTCTGTGTCAGTAGGTCTCAGAAGTTCTTATCACAAGAAAAAAATATGTAATGATATGTGGTGATAAATGTTAACTAGATTTATGCAGTGATCATTTCACAATATACACATGTATCAAATAATTACATACTATACCTAAAATGAACACAATGTTATATATGTCAATTATATCTCAATTTTTTAAAATCCTGTCTCTCAAATTCCAGGCCAGGGCTCTCTTCACCCTAGACTGCTTCTCTGAAACAAATTCATCACTGTTTCCTTGATTATATTCCTTTAGTGAAATATGCCTTTCTTAACCATATATGTTCAAATGGAAAATCTATAGCTGGGCAGAAGGGTTGAGGAAAAGAAAGGGAGTAATATTGCACTGAATTACAATTAGCAAAGAAGTGTCTGACTTAATTTTCCATGTATTTAGAAATATAGCATGTCTTTCCAGAGAATGTTTTGTATTTACAGCATGCGATCTAGTTATATGGCTGCAATATAATTGTTTTCCTGCTGAGAATTATGGCACTGAAGTTACTCTGGGTCCTATTACAGCTAATTATAGCCTTGCTCTGAAATTTAAGGGCTCCCCTGCAAGTCTCCCTCCTTCCCAGTTGTACACAATGGACTTGAGAGCATTCTGATTCCACATGTGATTTTCCTTCTCAGGTTCTTGCTAGAAATATGACATTTGGAGGTTTCAGGGTATAAATTACCAGAAATGAGCCCAAGTTGATTGGAATAATTCTGACTTTCAATTATATGAAAATGGAACACCATTGTGTAACAGAAAAACAAAAAAAAACCTTCATATGCATGTAGATCTGGTGGAAAAACTAGATCCACAGAACTTGTATATATACAGACAGATTCTCCCTAGTCTGGGTTTGAGAAAGGATGGAAGGGTGTTGTGGTCTAGGTGAACAGGTCCCCTCGGCTCATCATAGTTTGAGCAGAAAAGCGTAAAGTTCACCAAAACAAAGGGGGGAAAACCTCTCTCTTTAGTTGTCAAGCTTCCTTTAGGCTCTGAGTCAGGAACTAATGCTCTTCCCAGCGATTTCACTTACTACCCTGGGTATGTCACCAACTCATTCAATTTATTTAAGCTTCATTTTCCTTGTTTATAAAATGAAGAAACTAATCCCGGCCCTGCATTCATTCTAAAGTTGTTATGAGAATCAAATTAGACAGGGGATCTAATTAGATTAAGGTAGCATGCCTCTTTGGGCTCCTACTGCCATAGGAACTGCAAGGCTACATAGCATTTTGAAGAGACAAGGATGTATAATTAGACACTGCTAGCTTTGCAAAGCGTTCAAAATGATGATGACTGTACCTACCCCTGGAGCTGTGGTGAGGTTTAAATGAGATGATACCAGGAAAGTCCTGGGCTCATAGGAAGACCTTAATGGCTTTTCTCCCCTGCATTCATGTTTTGTTGAAATACTGTATCTTTTTTCATTATATTACCAGAGGGTTGTTTGCATATACAGGACATGGCTAAGATCAGCACATCTATTTTTTTCATTGTAATCACTGATTTTTACCAAAAACTGAAAACTTTTTGTTTAAAAAAATCAAAAAGTGCACAAAAAGTTTCATGGATTTTAAAAAACAAAGCAAAGAAGCTAAATACAGAACTCTTGATCTTGAAAGTGTCTCTTCTACTGTCTGAAAGTGTCTGTTTTATTGTCTTCCCCAAAGCACATCAGAAGATAAATGAAGAGAACACATAAGTTAGAAAAAATTTACCTCCAAAAATCTTTTGTAGCAGGGAGGGATGTTTCTCTCCTCATTTTTCTAATCCATGCTTTTTATGAAATTAATTTTTAGTTTTTTTATCAAAGTAGTTTTCAGTATGGTTTAGAAAGTACTACAAGGCTTATACATGAAAAGAGCTGTCTCAAGTTCTACCCCTCTCTTCTCCAATTCCAACTCCTAACAAGTAGCCGCTTTCAAATACCCAAGATGTTTCTTATGTTATTTACTTCCTTATTTATGAGGAACAAGCTTGTACTGCCATTCTTGATTTATTTCCCATTTTTACTGTTATTTATTGATTTCCTAAAAGAGAAGATGATGATTTCATTCTCTGAGATCCTCTTTCATCCCATACCAATTTCCCTTTCTGCCATCCACCCCTTAGTAGCATATAAAACCTCTTATGCTCATCAATAGTAGTGTTCACATCACTATGATTCTGGTTATTTCTTAACAGTTGTACCACACAGATTTTGTAGTAACATTTCTTCTCTGCTACAAAATTAATGTTTCTAGGAGTTAATAATTGCTGCATTGTTTTCTCAGCTTTCCACATATTCCCCCAAATTTCTGATCTTCGAAAGAGTCAAACATATCAATTTATCCAATTCATTGTTTCTTTCTCTTGCAGAGAAGCCCTCCATTCCTCAGTTTTCCCTCAGCCAGTTACTCTCCAATCTTGCCCTAGAGATGCTGCACTGATATTTTCCTCCATCACCTGGGAATTCCTGTTTTGTTGGACCTTCTGCTTTGTTTTGCTATCTTTTCCTTGATTTACTGTGTCATTTGAGGAGCACATTCTCCAGTAACTTCCTGACAAGTGACACTTGGTATACACATTTTTGAGACCTTGCTTCGCTAAAAATATTGTTACTTTACACTCACTTGTAGTCTCATTGGATATGCAATTCTAGGTTTTCAGCTACTATCGATGACGATTTAAAAAGCATCATCCATTGTCATCTAATTTCCAATTTCGTGGGTGAGCAACTTCAACCCAAATCATTCCCAATTTCTATCTGGAAGCTGTGCACATTTTCTATTCCAGGTGCTCTAAAGCCTTCATCTGAGCCTTGCACTGTTATGCGTGGTCGTCACGGGGAACTTTCAACCTGAAATGTCACGCCTGCTTCCTTTCTGTGAAATCTTCCTATTTTTGTTTTTTATACTAACTCCCTCTCCTCAGTGTACCTGTACTCCCATTCTGAGCTTGTTGATATCAGGAGTTAGTCCTTTTACTTGAATTCACCAATTCGTAAATATTTTCTCACATTGTCTGTTTTTGCTCTGTTTTATGGAGGAGGGGGGAATCCCATAGCGTGAACTCCGTGCTCCTCCAGTAAAATAATAATTTCTTCTTAATATAAATAGTTTCAATTTCCAATACCTCTTTCTTCTTTAAAAGTTCTTTTATTTTTGTGTCATGACTGCTATTCCTTTTGTTATCTAAGAATTATAGTTATGATGGGGTTTATTTAGATTTTATTTTGTTCTCTCTCGTGTCTCTGTTTTCTCTCACATTCTACCCACTGCCCCACTCCCCATTTCCTTGTTTAATGTTTTCATGTCTGATTAACTTTGGTTGTTCAGAAGTACCTATGAAAGAGGCATTAAAAAGCTGATGGAAAACTCTGTGTGACTGACTGGAACTATTAGAGTGAGGAAGCAAAGGCCCTATGGGGCCCCTTGATGTCAGACACTATTTTTTTAATAAACAAGTTCTCCAAAGAGAAAGACTCCAGTCTCCAACCTGTACTATGTAAGCCTGGTACCAGCATTCGGAAACCTAAAGATAAGAGAATAGCAGAACCCTTCAAGATCTCACCTAGGCAGACATCCTATTTTGTCTTAGCTGTGCCTGGTGCCCTAGGGGTAGAGAAACTTTCTGCTTAACTTTTCCAAGAGGTTAAAATTCTCTTCTTGGCTGGGAGGAGTGAAGGATCTTGTGTTGTGACCTATTATAATGGTTCCTTATTTAGACTTTCCATCAGTCCCTTGATGCTAGTTCCTTTCTGAATCACACACTTGAGATCTACATGATGCTCCCAACTCCAGTCTTTCTAGACTTCTTCAGCTTGAATCACATGCTTCCTATTCCCACTCCACTCTGTGAAGCCAGTTACCACTCATTTACCTACTTCCTATTTTCCTAACTCTGATTGAAGTTTGCTGGAATCCCCTCTCCCTTTCTCATTGTTGTAGGGGTCTAAATCTTGTTTACACATTATTTCAGACCCTCTGAGAAGCAGATGACAAGACAGAGCTAGACTGGCAAGACTGGAGGGGAAATCAGTAAAACATAAGTGAGAGAGAGGAAGAAGAGGTTGGGAGAGGCTTTAGACTGTGATGGGATTCTGATCCCTCTGAAAGGAGAGAGAGCGGGAAGGAGGATTGGGTAGGAAAAGCATCAGAAAAGAAATAAAGAGTGCTGGAATACAGTGCAGTTCTGACGAAGGCCATGGGGGAGTTCCCAAGCAAAGAAATCCACTAGAGAAGTCCTGCTTGGGGCATAAATGGCCTGGCTCTAGTTCCCCTGCCATGCGGTCAGTGCCTGGGAGCACCCAGGGGGAGCATGGTCTCAGCGTGCATGGCATGGCTCATCTGATGGTACAAGAGCCAGGGCCTCTCAGCCAACGGCACTGCTCACAGCTGGTCCTCTTAAAAAGTGACCTGGGCGGTGTACCTCCACTGATGCTAAATTCACTTATGTTTTTATGTATTTATTTAGTCATTTTAATGTGATATTTTGGAAAGAGCAGAGGTAAGTCTCTATGATAAATCGATCATTATTTCACTGAAGTTCAAAAAGCTACTGAAGTTGGCTAAGCACATATACACATCTGAAATCTTGATGTCGTTCCAAGAAGAGCCTAATTAACATGGCTCAGTTAAACTCATATACCCTCCAATCAACTTCCAAAGTTACATGCATACGTCTTAAAAAAAAAAAAAAAAACTTACCTTTTAAAATGAGAAAATAGTTTTCCTTTACGAGAAAACTAACCAATATATTGTTGGTGATTTTCATTTGCTTCTGTCCTTTTCAGTAAAGTGAAAGTGAAGTCGCTCAGTCGTGTCCGACTCTTTGCGACCCCATGGACTGTAGCCTACCAGGCTCCTCCCTCCATGGGATTCTCCAGGCAAGAGTACTGGAGTGGGTTGCCATTGCCTTCGCCAGGGGATCTTCCTGACTCAGGGATCGAACCTGGGTCTCGGGAGACACTTTAACCTCTGAGCCACCAGGGAAGCCCTGAGAAGATTAAAAAAAGGAGGCTGCTTGGGGTCTACAGTGAAGCTCTGTTTTTATGCATATGTGACAGTGCTAAATATTTTAGAATGTAATAGGCTAAATGCCTGGGTCCCCCCAAATTCACATGCAGAAATCCCAGTAGGATGGTATTAGAAAGTAGAGCCTGTGGAGGTAAACAAATCAAAAGGATGGAGCCCTCATGAATGTGATTAGTGCCTTGTAAAAGGGACTCCTCAGAGCTGTCTGATCCTCTGAGGATGGAACAAGGACTCAGCAGTCTGTAACCCAGAAGAGGGCCCTCAGTAGAACCTGACCATGCTGGCACGTGATCTTGGACTCAGCCTCTAGAACTGTGAGAAATAAATTTCTTCAGGTTGTTAACATAAGCCACTAGTTTGCTTTGTTATAGCACCCCAAACTGAGTAAGACATGGAGCTTATATTTGTCTGTTAACCTCTGAGAAATGTATTCTTCTCTTTAACATATGAGATGAAATAGTTTTTGTTTCAGTTTTAGTTCTTTGAGTAAAAAATTCAATAAGTATAGATAAAGCAAAACCTTTATCTATTACTTTATCTTCACGCTCCAAGCCTTCCTCCTACCAACCATGGGTAACCACTGGTAGGGAATGTAATTTTCCAGACCACATTCGTGTATATGTGTGTTTCTGACTCTCTGCATGTTTATATCTATCTCTTGATTAATAGATAAATAGACAGCTAGATATCATTGTTTCCCTGATTTTTAAAAACATCATTTCTATCTACTGTAAGTATTTTTTCTCTTTTCATACAACAGTAAGCTTTGGAAATCTTGATATATCATTGTATACAGGTTTACTTCAATTTTAAATTTCTTGCATATTATTCTTCCATTTGTATTTGTTCTAATAGATTATTTAGCCATACTCCCTATGCTCCCTATGGAACATTGATGCTTCTTTGCTTTCTGCTGTAATAACGTGTCACAATGTCTAGCCTTATATGTCTCTTTGTGCTCACATGTGACGTTTTGTGCATGCATGCTAGTGTTTTTCTATGACAGACAGCAAGAAGTGAAATTCTGTGGTTTAAGAACTTGTGTGTTCAGATTCTAAGATACTTTCAAATTGCCCTCCAAATAAGTATGCATCAGTTTACATTGCATAGTGCTAATATATGTTCATTTTCAAGATTATAAAAGCTTAATAATTATCTTGATTATAATATAGTAACTCTAATGTGTCACAATGTCTAGCCTTATATGTCTCTTTGTGCTCACATGTGACGTTTTGTGCATGCATGCTAGTGTTTTTCTATGACAGACAGCAAGAAGTGAAATTCTGTGGTTTAAGAACTTGTGTGTTCAGATTCTAAGATACTTTCAAATTGCCCTCCAAATAAGTATGCATCAGTTTACATTGCATAGTGCTAATATATGTTCATTTTCAAGATTATAAAAGCTTAATAATTATCTTGATTATAATATAGTAACTCTAAAATTTAACAAGGCATTTATCACATGATAGATTTTAAATACATTTTGGTAGAATGTATGAATGAATGAATACCAAGAGTGTTAAATACAGTTCTGGAAAGATAAAACCACATTATTTTTGTCAGGTAATCTGACATTAATACCACTAGCAATATCATTGGATTCAAAGGCCAAATCTTTGGTTTATATTTCCTGTCATGAAATGAGACAAAATAGTAATTACATCAGAAAGAGTGAAATTTAATATGACAAACAAAAATTTAAGAGTCAGAAAACAGATGTTCAAACCCTGGATCTCCCAGGACCTAATGGTATGAACTTAGGAATGTCATATTTTTTTTCTATGTGTCACCTTATAAATTTGTAATGGGGAGAATAAACTCCAAAGTTAAGTGAAAGAAAGTATGCAAAAGGCTAGGCAAATGATGGCACATTATGCAAGTGTTAGTTTTTAGTCCCTCCTAAGATTCCATTATTCATAAGTAAAGAGCTGGATCCTCCAAGCCAGACTTCAGCAATACGTGAACCATGAACTCCCTGATGTTCAAGCTGGTTTTAGAAAAGGCAGAGGAACCAAAGATCAAATTGCCAACATCCGCTGGATCATGGAAAAAGCAGAAGAGTTCCAGAAAAACATCAATTTCTGCTTTATTGACTATGCCAAAGCCTTTGACTGTGTGGATCACAATAAACTGTGGAAAATTCTGAAAGACATGGGAATACCAGACCACCTAACCTGCCTCTTGAGAAATCTGTATGCAGGTCAGGAAGCAACAGTTCGAACTGGACATGGAACAACAGACTGGTTCCAAATAGGAAAAGGAGTACGTCAAGGCTGTATATTGTTACCCTACTTATTTAACTTATATGCAGAGTACACCATGAGAAAGTCTGGACTGGAAGAAGCACAAGCTGGAATGAAGATTGCCGGGAGAAATATCAATCACCTCAGATATGCAGATGACACCACCCTTATGGCAGAAAGTGAAGAGGAACTAAAAAGCCTCTTGATGAGAGTGAAAGGGGAGAGTGAAAATGTTGGCTTAAAGCTCAACATTCAGAAAACAAAGGTCATGGCATCATGTCCCATCACTTCATGGGAAATAGATGGGGAAACAGTGGAAACAGTGTCAGACTTTATTTTCTGGGCTCCAAAATCACTGCAGATGGTGACTGCAGCCATGAAATTAAAAGATGCTTACTCCTTGGAAGGAAAGTTATGACCAACCTAGACAGCATATTGAAAAGCAGAGACATTACTTTGCCAGCTAAGGTCCGTCTAGTCAAGGCTATGGTTTTTCCTGTGGTCATATATGGATGTGAGAGGTGGACTGTGAAGAAGGCTGAGCGCAGAAGAATTGATGCTTTTGAACTGTGGTGTTGGAGAAGACTCTTGAGAGTCCCTTGGACTGCAAGGAGATCCAACCAGTCCATTCTAAAGGAGATCAACCCTGGGATTTCTTTGGAAGGAATGATGTTAAAACTGAAGCTCCAGTACTTTGGCCACCTCATGCGAAGAGTTGACTCATTGGAAAAGACCTTGATGCTGGGAGGGATTGGGGGCAAGAGGNAAGAATTGATGCTTTTGAACTGTGGTGTTGGAGAAGACTCTTGAGAGTCCCTTGGACTGCAAGGAGATCCAACCAGTCCATTCTGAAGGAGATCAACCCTGGGATTTCTTTGGAAGGAATGATGCTAAAACTGAAGCTCCAGTACTTTGGCCACCTTATGCGAAGAGTTGACTCATTGGAAAAGACCTTGATGCTGGGAGGGATTGGGGGCAAGAGGAGAAGGGGACAACCGAGGATGAGATGGCTGGATGGCATCACGGACTCAATGGATGTGAGTCTGAGTGAACTCCGGGAGTTGGTGATGGACAGGGAGGCCTGGCGTGCTGCAATTCATGGGGTTGCAAAGAGTCGGACACGACTGAGCGACTCAACGGAACGGAACGGTACGGAACGGAAAGAGCTGGATTCTGAACTGTTTGCTTCTGCCTGGCTATAACTTCCACGCTCCCTAACTCCATCCTCCATAGCCCCACCCTCTTCACGCACCATCTTCACATGCTCTCATTCCCAAGTGGCCTCATTGCAACCTGGGGCTGCACATACCTCCAACATGAAATGTCAGTGAGTTTTCCAGATTAAAACATTAAAAATGTATGAGGAACCACTGTCATGCAAAGAAGCTAATAATACTCATGATTTTTTTTTTATGAGCGAAGTTCATTTCAAGAGCAGCGGTTATTACTATAATCAGTAAAAATGACTCTAATACCTCCTGTTGGTACACACAACAGGACACAAGGCGCTTAATATCTATCTCAGTTTTGACATGCTCCAGTACAACTGTGTTTATTCAACCAACATATTGCTCTAGTTCTTAAAAAGATGTGAAACGTACAGCACCAGCTGTAAGCCAATTTATTATATAGAAATTACATAGTTAAATATAATTTTCTTTAAATGCCAGCTAATATTCAGCAGGAAAGAGAAGCATTTGCTCTAGGAAGTCTTCAGATGGTTTAACCTTTGCTTTTTTTTTTTTTTTTTCCCGGCTCCTTCTGCCTTGTCTCTGCCCACCTAGCCAGCCTGGGAGCAATGTTCTATCATCTTGTCAGCCCCCTGCCAGGGTGAAGCACATCTGGTACAAGACGCATACTGCAACCAGAGAGGGCCAAACACAGTGCCACTTTTGGCTATAAGTTTAGGCTAAAGAGGCAACCACCAATTTCACATTGTTCAGCACTTAGAACAATGATAATCATGACATTTTTCATAGTATTTTACACAAGCATTCATAGTGCTGAAGAGAATGGATTTGGGAATCAGACTGCGTGGGTTTTAAATATGATTCCTACATGGGTTCAAGCCTCGCTGTGCCTCAATGTCTTCACCTGTAAAATGGAATTGATCACTATCTACCTCATGGGGCTTTGAGAAGTACTAAATGGGTCATAGAATTAGCATGGCCAGGCACATAAGTGGATTGGTTCACACTTGCTTTGAGTGCTGTGCTCACAGGCCAGTCCAGGTTCAAGTGAAGGGGAAACATACTATACTTCTCGCTAGTAAGAGAACCTAAGACTTTGTGGTCATTTTTAATCTGTCATAGTAGCTAACGCTAGGAATAATATGAAACATGAAGTATGGGCAACTGGACTGAAAAAGTATGAGCTCCATCTAATAGCCATTCTCCAGACCCCTATATCTTCCTCCCTCCACCTACTGTAAGTCCTTGATTAAGACTCTCCCAATATACCATGGCAGGTGTAAGCCATCTTGCTGACATGCAAAATGATAATATTTTGCACAGCACCTTGATTGTGCCATTCATCCAAGACTATCCAAGTTCTCTGCAACAACAATTAAGCCTCTGAACCCCTGTGATGCTCCATTATCTTCTTTTCACAGATAAGGAAGCTCTGAGCCCAAAAAAGGGAATTTGTCAAGGTCACAGGAATAAATGACAGAGCTGAGTAGGTACCCACAGCATTAGCAGCTCAGTCATCATCTGCTTTCCCCATTGCCACTGATGCCAGCCCTCGAAATACAAGGAAAGTTCTCGTTGCCCATTTTCCTGGCGGGTCATTGTCACTTTGTGCCCTAGTATCATTACTATCTTTGCTTACAACAGTCTCTCTGAATTCAAACTTCTCCAAAGTCAGATGGTGACCGTCGAAAGAGCTGGAGACTGCATGTTTCTCACTTCACACCCAAAGTCTTTCCCACTCCTTAGGAAGTCATGCACAATTCAACTGAGGCAGTGAGCAGAGCAAGGTACAGGAGTTGCGCTTTCTTTCTATACTGGGCATAGCTCATTTGCTTTGCTGTCAGAAAGCAAGGAATCCCAGAGAAAAGAAACATAAAAAATATGGGTGTGAGAAGAAGGGCAGTGAGAGAAAGAGAGAGAGTGACTATAAATGATATGCCACATTCAAAAGGTATATCATTAGCTTTTGGCGAACTATTGACTGATATCTGATCTTTATCAAATCTTGTAAAGCAAGTGCTATGCCAGCTGCTAAAGCTTGCTGGAGTCATTTAGCTTGTCAGTAAACTGGAACAAGAGCAGACACATCACCTTTTATCAATGAACCTTCTCCTTTCTGTCCCTTGGCCCTCATGTACACAGACCTAGATCATTATGATCATTTCTGGGGAAATATTAATTTTTGAAGTATACCTGATTTGTAATGTTGGTTAGTTTCAGGTGTACAAAGTGATTCAGTTATACATGTATATATGTACATATATATATATACACATACCTATATATATTATTTTTCATATTCTTTTACCTTAAAGGTTATTATAAAATATTAAATATAGATATCTGTACTATACTGTAGGCCTTTGCCAATCATCTATTTTATATATAGTAATGTGTATATTCTAATTTATCCTCCTCCCCCTTCCCTTTTGGTCACCATAAGTTTGCTTACTATGTCTATTGGTCTATTTATGTTTTATATACAAATTTCTTTAAACCATTTATTAGCTCAGCAATGTAACCTTTTTCCCATAAAATATTTTTTAAAAATGCTTCTAGGAAGATCTATTCTTTTTACTGTTTTACCATGAGGCTCAGAGATTATTTTACAAGATATAATCCCAGTCATACATATGGTGATACTCATTTAAATGATCAAAAATACACAGACACACACACACACACAATCTTGAATCCAGCATTTTTTTTTTAGATTTCCCATATAATCTTTCTATAGCCATCTGCACCTCAAGTCACTCTATCTTCCTAGTGTCAGTTTAAAATTAGAATTGAAAACTTCAAAGAAACAGAATTTAGGAGAGATCTCAGAAGTTCTCTAGTTTCCCACCTTCAGGTTACAGGTAGGTACACAGAAGTGACACTATGACTTGGTGACTTGAATACTTTGTCCACTTGGACCCAATATTTAACCTCTTTGAGTCTTAGTTTTCTCATCTATGAGATGCAGATAACAAATAGAACTCATCTACTGTTGAGCTATAGTGAGAACTAAATAGAATCATGCACGTAAAAGATTTGGAGCTGTGAACTGTTTTACAGGAGAAAACCCTTGCTTAAGGTCACAAGCACGTCAGTGACAGAGTTGGGCTTGAACCCAGCACTTATAACTTCGACTTCATTGATCCACTCAATAAACTTTTATTAGGAGACTACCCTATTCCAGGCACTGTTGTGAGCACAAAAAATTGACAGATGAACAAGACAGTCTTGGTCACGGCTCTTATTGGAGTTTACAAGACAGGGAGGGAAACAGGATTTATACTTATTACAACTGTGGTAAAACATTAGAGAGGATCAGAGAAGGGCCTATGGAATTGAATGACAGGAAAACCACCTGGGCAAGGGCAGTGAGGCAAGATTTCCCTAAGAAAGAGATGTTCAGTTTGTTACTAAAGTGTCAGCAGGATTTGGACAAAAGCAAGTGGACCAGGAAGAAGGTGAAAGATCCTGAAGGAGGAAGAAGAGAAAGATGTTCTCAGAACTGGGAAAAATAAGCCACTGCAGTTACAGCATAGGTATTCCACTGGCAGAGGCCTTTTCTTGTTTCCATCAGCCCCTCTAGACTCTGTTTCTGCCCATTAAAAAAGTCCAGCCTTTCTTGATGCCTCTTGGAAGCCCTGTGTTAGAGTGAGAAAGGGGAAATCCACAGTTCTCTGCTCCTGTCTGGAGCTCTGTAAGCCTCTCTCAGTTTAACAGATGTCCATGGCTTAAAATCTTGACTTACTTGAAAAATAAATTAGGTGGCAGTGAGGTAATGTGTAAGTGCTTACACAAACACCTTAGCCTCTGCTTGTCTTGTTGTGTGCTCTGATCTCCGGATTGCAAGTTGAAAAATCAGCAAGTTACTCAGGAGGAGAGCTGGGAAAGAGACACATATTCAACCAAGAGTCCACTGAAATTATACCAGTGGTTGTTTATTTCAAAAAAGGGTTGGGGGGCACACAGAGGATTATATCCTCTAAATGAACAGCTTTCATCCTGTCCTCAGACCAGTTAATCACTTCTCTTTCCTGCTTATTCTATCAATGCCCCATACAATCCTGTTTCTTATCGGGTTCAGTCTGTGCTTAACCTCTATTCTGACCATTCTTTTTCTATCTTTCCTATCTTAACACAGAAAGGAGGAAAGCTATCCCCAGAAACTCAGGTGCAGCCCTAGTGATGGATTTGTCCAGGATCAGGAATCAGTATTTGGTAAGCTGGAAGAGTTGATGCACTGAGCTAAGTGAGCGGTTTATTTTCTCAAAAGGAGTTGTGCTTACCCTGTGCTCCCAGCCTTGGAGTCCATTGTTTGAGAAGATACCGAAGATTTACTGAAAGTTCACAATTACCAAAAAAATCCCTGGTAACAACTCTAATTCATCTGGCCTAGGAGACACATGAAAGTACAAAGGAACTAAATGTAACATATAATTACTGGTTGCAAGGGCCATGCAAACCAGCTAAGGGAATCAATTAATGGTTATCATAGTAACCATTATCATGATAATGGTTTATTAGACTCTGCATCAGGCACTATGGTAAGGGATTTACACACACTGACTCACTTAGTCCTCCCAACAGTGCATTTGTCCTGTTTTACAGATAAGGAAAAGGTGCATCAGAAAAGTTAAATAATGTATCTAAGATCACAGATGCAGATAGAACTGAGAATGAAATCCATGCTGTATAATTCCCAACCTCGTGCATATAGTCACGTCAGGATCGTTATGAGGAAAGGCAGTATGTAAGATCTGCACAATTCAGAGAGAGAATTCTGTAGGGCTAGGGTAAGGGGCTTACGAAACTGCACAAAAGTGGTCCAGAATTTGAAGAATGAAGAGGTCTTAGATCAAGGTGGCTCAGTCTCAGTATTATTGACATGTTGGCCCAAATAATTCTTTGTTGCAGGGGCAGTCCTGTGCATTATAGGATATTTAGCATTATCCCTGGCCTCTACCCACTCACTGTCTCTCTGGCAATGACAACCACATAAGTCTGGAGACATTGCCAAATGCACCTTGGAGACAAAACTGCCCACAGTTGAGAACCACTGCTTTAGAAGAAGTCAGGGAGCCTCAGCAGCAGAAAAGGCCCAGAGAGATGGAGGCCATACAGAGCCAGGGGAGTCCACTGGACCAGAGAACGTGTGTTAAAGAGAATAGTTGAGAAAAGATTAAAACGGAGATTGGAGCCAGACTGAAGAGGGCTCTGAATGCCAGGGGAAGAAATCGGGAGCTAGGAGCAGGTGCAATTTTTCATCTCTGAGAATAAGGATGGTGGGTACCCCTTACTTCCTGTGCATTAGCCAATGTCCTCCATCCTGTTCTCCAAATATGCCAAACAACTTGGGTCTCAGAACTTTCATATTAATTCCTCTCGCCAAACTTATCCTCAATTACCTGCAGAGCCCCTCTTACTTCCTTCATGCTTCTATTCAATCACATTATGAGAAAGGCTGGCCCCACCTGTAACTCTCTCTCCCCTTATCCTGCTTAATTTCCTTTTGTACGTCTGCCTTTCCTGAATGCCAGATCCACTGTGTCATTCATTCATGTGTTTATCACTTTACCATCCCTCTCCCCCTATTATTATAGAATGTCAGCTCTACCAGGGCAAGCAGCAGAAGCACTTCTTGGTATATGGCACATACTCAATAAATATTTATAGAATTAATGAATTTATTTCTGAGAGAGTATTTTAGGAAGGGTGAGTCCTAGAAGCATAGGCACTCCCATGTCCAAACTGTAAAAAGAATGTCTTGAATAAGATGGAAGGTTCACAAAGTGTAGTCTGTGCTCTTCCTGAATCAGAATTAATTAGGGCAGGGCTGTCTGTTAAAGCCTAAAGTCCTGTGGCACAGTCTAGAGTCAACAGCCTAGAGTGACTGCATGGAAGGACCTGCAAACTGCCATTGAATGCATCCTACGTGGCAAGTCTAACATTTTGTGAAACAAAGCCATGACTGTTTACATTTTTGGAAGTCAAGATTCAGATGCTCAGAACTGATAAACATAAAGTTATAATGTAGAATATCTTGTGCTATTTTATTCCATACAACTGTTCCTCTTGCCTATTAAAACTTAAGTACTTATACTATGTTGATAAAAAGCCAATTCTCACAGCCCTTTATATCAGACACAACTTTTCAATGCTCAACTTCTTCTGACCCACACAGCTATCTTCAAGAAAGACAGTGGCTATAATTTCCCCCATTTTGCCACCTGATACAATGAAGACGCAAAGAGCTGTGATTTGCCTGTGCTGCACAATTTATTAAATGCAGAGCAGGGGACTACCCACTCCTGGGCTATTTCTACCCCACCATTCAGTTGACCTGTAATAGGAATTGAATGCATTTAATGGCATATTATAGTTTACTAAAAATTTCCACAAAACCTTTTGAAATACAGTTAGTTAAGTAGCAGTATCTACATTTTCAGATTAGCAGGTCAATAGGAACATTGGAATACTATGGTTAAATTTTAAGGCTCAGGACTAAATTCTTAGCTCTGTTACTTGTTCCATGACCTTTCAAAGTTATCTAACTTATATGAGCCTCAGTTTCCCTATTGACAAATATGGGGATAATAATAACTGTCTGAGGAATATTGTGAGAATTTAGTATCATAATTTACATAGATCCGACTCAACAAACGTCAACTATTACTGGCAGTGATTAAAGTTCTGAGGCTAATGAAAGCAAGAATAATGTCTCATTGTTATCCTGGTGCATAATCCAATGAACAGCAAAGCAGGAATTCAATATATATTTACCCAACCAGTAATAAAGGAATGAATGAATGACTTCCTCTGGGTCATGTAACTGGTAAATAACAGAGTTAAGACCCAACCTCCTGTCTCCCAACAATAAATTTAGTGTTCTTTATACTCTACTGGTCCTCCAGCCTTCCCAACTTAGCAAGGCAGTGAAAGCAAGGATTTATCTTACTATTGTACAAGTACTGTCTGAAAAGAATCTACATTCATGAGTATGAAATTATAAACTAATGACTCTGCTTCCAAAATGCACTGGGCCCAGACAGCAAGTCTAGGCTTTATCCTTATCATCATGTCTCCCTCCTTGATGCTCCAGTACAAGGAGCTGAGCATGTAAATATTTGTGTTTTCCTGAAACAACAAAGCCATTCAGCAGTCCCCTTCTAATTTAAAATGCTCTTTGTGTCTGCCCATCCTTCTGGTTCAGAAATAGATTTGGAAGATGAGTGGCTAGCATGTTCCAGTGAAGTAAGAAGGAAAAAGGGTTATATAACTGAGATTGTGCTCTCACATGAGGTTAGTAAATCCTTATCCTTTTCTCCTAACCCTTCAATCAGCACCTCTACCTCCTCCCCTTCACCTCCTCCTGGTAGAGAGCAAATACACTTGAACTAACCTACTGCCTTTTCGATCACTTCTAATATGAAAATTACAGTGCTCCGAGCTCTTTATTCATGCTTATGCCACATCTGCATTGAACAGTAACTACTAATTAATGTTAATTTATTGATAGCTCAAGATCTAATTTCTTTGTAGCCACACGAAATACATGACAAAGATTATAGTATTCCTAATTCAATTTAAATATGATCATTATTTTGAAGATGAAAGAAACAATGAAGAATGCAGAATCAATGTGTGCTTTAGACTGCAAGAGTTCTTTTTAAAAATAATAATAATAAAGTTTTATTATTTGAACTAGAATCCAAAAATATTAAAAGTGATAGTGACCTTAGAAACAGTCTGATCCAACCCTCTTTGTTTACAATTGTGAAAAGTGAAGCCAGAGAGAAATGAGAAACTTGCTCAGAGCTGTGCAATTTCTTTCTTTATAGCATTGCATCTGCCCAGCCTCTGCATACCAGGATTTGTTTCTAAACAAGTCCTAACATATACACCAGGAAGCTCTATTTAATACAGTTCTCAAGCGGCAAGCACGGAGGGCTATTAGAGGTGATTAGAAGATAACAAGACAGCCTAGGAGTTGACCCTCTGCTGCTTCTTGGAAAGATGCTCCAGCCTAGGAGACTGCAGGTGGTGGGAGGCTGCCAGCTCAGAGTGTTAGGGAAAACAGGACTGCCAGTCAGATAGCGAAGAATAGAGGCACATGATAAAGCTTCTCTATTAACTTAAGTGATTGGACATGCTCAATCAGGCATCCCAGCTCTACCAGTTATAGATTATCAGTGACATCAGCACTTACATATGAAGCTGTCCTGGGCCCTCAATGCCTTATTGCTGGAAGATAAGAATCAGAATTCCAAATGCTTATAACCTAGCCTTCTGTGGCTGTGAGACATTGGCAGAGGAGTTTGGAAAACTGCCAAACACACACACACACACACACACACACACACACACACGTGCGTGGAGGAGTGATGGCAATTCATATTAGCTTTTGGAAACCATCCTCTGAGTAAAGATGCACAGGACTGCTCAAAAGGCTTTCTCTTAATCTGTTTTGTTGAACCTTCTTCCAAGGTTAACCAACAAGGGAACAGTAGGATCAGAGATTCTAGATGGAGCTAAATTGGTTACATTGGGGTATTGTAGAACAGTGGCCTCTAATTGTGGAGGGCATGGAGGAGCAACCGAGCCTGCCTAGCACTGGGATGCAATTTCAGATAAAATATCACAGAGCTACCATCCGTGTTGCTGCTTCTCCAAATGTCCTGATATTAATATTTTACTGGATAAAATATAAGACTAATTTCTTTCATTGGTGTTTCTCTCTTCCATAAGACAGATAGAATATGAGTGATAGCAGGAACATCAGCTGAGTATTACCGAGCTCTTACCGTCCAACAAGCACTGTCACTAAGTGTTTTGCGGGTTCTATCTCATTTAATTTTCTCTACCATGTGAAAGGTACTGCGAGTTTCCCTACTTTACAGATGAGAAAACTGAGTTGGTTAACCCCAAATTCACTGGGGTGGTAGGTGGCAGAGTGAGATTAAATGCCAAGCGTGTCTCTCTTCTGAGCACCTGAGATTCAAGAAAGCTGTTCTATTTTTGTATTTTTAAAATAATTTACTGTAAAACTGACTTTTGGAGTAAAATTTTAGAAATGTTAACACAGATATAAATTCTTGTAATCACAACATTAAAAATATAAAACAGTTTTATCACCTTTGAAACTCCTTTTGTAGTCAAGCTCTGTGTTTTTCATCACTGCTCTTGCTGCTGCTGTCACATCTGCTGCTGCTAAGTGGCTTCAGTCGTGTCCAACTCTGTGCAACCCCAGAGACGGCAGCCCAGCAGGCTCCCCGTCCCTGGGATTCTCCAGGCAAAAACACTGGAGTGGGTTGCCATTTCCTTCTCCAATGCATGAAAGTGAAAAGTGAAAGAGAAGTCGCTTAGTCATGTCCGACCCTCAGGGACCCCATGGACTACAGCCCACCAGGCTCCTCCATCCATGGGATTTTCCAGGCAAGAGTACTGGAGTGGGGTGCCATTGCCTTCTCTGGTTTTTCACCACACCTTTTCATCACTGCTCTTGCTGCTGCTGTCACATCTGCTGCTGCTAAGTCGCTTCAGTCGTGTCCAACTCTGTGCAACCCCAGAGACGGCAGCCCAGCAGGCTCCCCGTCCCTGGGATTCTCCAGGCAAAAACACTGGAGTGGGTTGCCATTTCCTTCTCCAATGCATGAAAGTGAAAAGTGAAAGAGAAGTCGCTTAGTCATGTCCGACCCTCAGGGACCCCATGGACTACAGCCCACCAGGCTCCTCCATCCATGGGATTTTCCAGGCAAGAGTACTGGAGTGGGGTGCCATTGCCTTCTCTGGTTTTTCACCACACCTCGGGTCTAATCCTAACCTCTGGCAACTATTAATCTGTTCTCCACTATAGTTTTTTTCTTTCAAGACTGTCATGCAAATAAAATCTATGTAACTTTCAGAGGCTGGTTTCTTTCACTTAGTGCAACACAATGCCTTTGAGATTCATCCAAATTGTTGCATTTATCAACACTGTTTTTTCACTGCTGCACTGTATTCCACTGGGTGGATGTACTACAATTTGTTTATGCATTCACTCACTAAATGGCTTGGGACTATATACAATTTGGAATAATTATGAATAAAGCTGCCATAACCATTCATGGACGTGTTTTTGTGTGAATGTGAATTTTTACTTCTCTTAAGTACTAGGAGAGGGACCGATGAGTCATATGATTAATTTTATGCCAAATTGTTTTCCAAAGTGGCTGATACTTTTTCATTACCACAGGCATATAGGAGAGTTCTAGCTGTTCTGCATCCTCAACAGCATTTAATATTTTCAGTATTTTAATTTTAGTCATTCTAATGTTTGTGCACTCAGTCATATCTGACTTTCTGGGACGCCACGGACTAGCATGCCAGGCTCCTCTGTCCATGGGATTCTCCAGGCAAGAATACTGGAGCAGGTTGCTATTTCCTTCTCCAGGGAATCTTCCTGAGCCAGGATCCAACCCTAGTTTCTTGCCTCTCCTGCATTGGCAGGTGGGTTCTTTACCATTAATGCCACCTGGGAAGCCCATTCTAAAGGGCACGTAATTATATGTCACACTAGAGTTCTAATTTCTATTTCCTCAATGACAAATGATGTTGAATGTCTTTTTATGTGTTTGTTTACCACCTGCACCTGTTTGTTTACCACCACTTTACCACTTTGGTAAAGTTTAAGTGTTTTTCCCATTGTAAGGATGTTGTTTTCTCATTTGTTTGCTTTTGTTTTGTTTGCTGTTGAGTTATAGGAGTATTTATATAGTCTGAATACAAGTCATTGGTAATGCATGTGTTTTGCAAATATGTTCTCCCAGTCCGTTTAACAGTGTCTTTGACAAAGCAAAAAGTTTTAAATTTTTGATAGAGTACAACTTATTAAATTTTTTTCCCCTGGTGGCTCAGAGGTTAAAGTGTCTGCCTCCAATGCGGGAGACCTGGGTTTGATCCCTGGGTCGGGAAGATCCCCTGGAGAAGGAAATGGCAACCCACTCCAGTACTCGTGCCTGGAGAATCCCATGGACGGTAGAGCCTGGTAGGCTACAGTCCATGGGGTCACAAAGAGTCGGACACGACTGAGTGACTTCACCTCACCTCACCTCACCACCATACTTTTGGTATCAGAGCTAAAAAAATCTTTTTGATGGGGATTTCCCTCAACAGTGGCTAAGACTCCATGCTCCCAATGTACGGGGCCTGGGTTCCATTCCTGGTCAGGGAACTAGATTCTACATGCTGCAATGAAGAACCTGCACGCTGCAACTAAAAATCCCACATGCCGCAACGAAGACCTGACACAGCCAAATAAAAATAATAAATATTCCTAAAAATATAAATACATAAATAAAATATAATCTCTTTGATAACTCCAGCTCCTAAAGATTTTTTGTTTTTATGCAAATTTTTTGTTTCGTTTATATTTTATAAATTTCATTGATGATGCATTTGGACTTAATTATTGTAAGAGGTTGAGGTTCACTTTATTACCTTTGAAGGCTCAACTGTGTCAACACCATTTGTTGAAATGGCTAATCATTTCTGTATTAAACTGCTTTTGGAATTTTGTAAAAAACTAATTGACCAGGGCATGGAAGGAATGGGTATGACTGCTAATGGGTGTGAGGTTTCTTTTTGGTGATGAAACTCTTCCAAAATCAGATTCAGATAATGGTAGCACTTCTCTGTAAACATTCCAAAAACCATTGAGTTAAACACTTTAAATGAGTAGGCTTTTATAGTATGTAAATTATATCACAACAAACCTGTTAATTAAATAAAATCAGTTACCCATAGTAGTGTGGGTCTACTTTAGAACACTACTCCATCAATCTCTGTGTATCCCTCCCCGAACACCACAGTCTTGATTACTGAAGCTTTATAAGAGGTCTTAAAGTCAGATCATATGATACCCTCAACTTTGTCCTTTTCAAAACTGTTTTAGCTTTTCTAGTTCTTGGCCTTTCTATACAAATTTTAGAATCAGCTTATCTATAATCATTTTGTTTTAACTGTTAGGATTTTCATTAGAATACATTAAACCTATGGATGACTTTGGAGAAAACTGACATCTTTATTATGCTGGATCCTCCAAAACATGAACATGGTATGTCTCCATTTATTAAGATCTTTCATCCACATTTTGGGGATAGTTTTCAGCATAAGGATCGTACACATGCTTTCTTTTGTTTACCTACATGTGTTTCATTTTTGAGTACTGTTGTAAATGGTATGACCATAAATTTTTGCTTCCCAATTGTGCATGGCTAGTGTACAAAAATACAATTGATTCTGTGCATTTACTTCACATTCTATGATCTCATTAAATTTACTTATTAGTTCTAAGAGTTATTTTTATAAATTCCTTGGGATTTTCTATCTAGATGATCATGTTGTATGAAAATAAGGACAATTTTATTTCTTTCACTTCCTTCTACTCTGAACCCTAAGACTTTTTTTGTGTATTATTTTTCTCTTTCATGTAAACTCTCTGAACTCAATTCAAACAAGAATAAGGATGAGAGAAAAATGAGAGTGTTGGATACAGTTTAAACTGCACTAGTTTTATACCTTCCAGAGATATCTGAGACATCTTTAATGCCATAAATGTCTGGCTCATATGAGTTCACTAAGTATTTATCTAGTTCCTACTGTATACAGATATTTGAAGTAGATAGAGCTAAAGCATAACAGCAAAGTCCTTCATTGGAAGTTTACAGTGAAGTAGATCGGCCCCGGGATTTCTTTGGAGGGAATGATGCTGAAGCTGAAGCTCCCGTACTTTGGCCACCTCATGCGAAGAGCTGACACATTGGAAAAGACTCTGATGCTGGGAGGGATTGGGGGCAGGAGGAGAAGGGGACGACCGAGGATGAGATGGCTGGATGGCATCACGGACTCCATGGGCGTGGGTCTGGATGAACTCCAGGAGCTGGTGATGGACAGGGAGGCCTGGCGTGCTGCGATTCATGGGGTCGCAAAGAGTCGGACACGACTGAGCGACTGAACTGAACTGATGGGAGACTGATACCAATACACATCATTTCATTGCAATGTAGTAAATATTAACAAAAAGGTAGACACATGAATGAATTAAAAGCATATTTGCATATTTACTGATTTAGCAGTTGTGGTTGGGATGACCAGATTACCCTGGTTCAAGCCACTGCCATTTTCCACTTGAACAAAGCAACAGTCTCCTAATTTAGTTACATATCTCTAATCTTGCCTTCCTATCCATTTTTAAAAAATCAGTTTCATTGACATATAAGCACACATAGTACAATTCATCTATTTAAAACACACAATTCAATTTATTGTATTCACATAGCAGTACTCCATCACCACAGTCAATTTGAGAACATTTTCATTACGCCAAAAAGAAAATGCATTTCCCTTAACCATAATCTCCCAAACTCCTAATCCCTCAGATGTAGGTGACCACTAATCTCCTCTCTGTCTCTGTAGATTAGCCTATTCTGAGCATTCTATTTGCATATAAACCAATAATATGTGGTCCTTTGTGACGGTTTCTTTCACAGAATGTTTTCAAAGTTCATACATGTTTTACAATTCACAGGCACTGCATTTATTTTTATTGTCTAATATTTCATTGTATGCATATGTCACATTTTATGTATCCATTCATCAGATGATGGATACTTGGATTGCTTCCACTTTTTGAGTATTAGGATAAATACTGTATGTAGGATTTCAATACTTTAAGGCCATGAACTTTTTGTACCTTGTTTTAGGTCCCTGAATATGTTCCAGTGTCTCCTAGTTTACAGTCTGTGGGAACTTGAATAACATTTGTATGAAAATTATATAAATCTTAATTATGTTAAATTGGTTCACAGTGCATTTCAGGTCTCCTATATCCTACTTCCCTGTATATTCATTCCATCTTTGAGAGTTTGATATTGAAACTCCAATCAAAAATCTTAATTTATTTGCTAAAATATTATATAGTGGAACTGTATGTAACCTTGTTCTGTATTTACCAGGTCTTCTATAAATGTGTTATCATACTATTATAATTTAACAAAATAAAAATTTTAAAGTATAAACAAGATAAATACTGTATAAACATTTGTATGGACATGTGTTTTAATTTCTCATGGGTACATATTCAGAAGTGGGATTGCTGTAACATATGATAATTCTAGATTTAATATTTGAGGAAACACCAGACTCTTCCAAAATGATTGAATCATTTTACATTCTCATAGCAGTATATAAGGGTTGCAATGTCTCCACATCTTAGCCAACACTTGTTATTACTTATCATTTTAAAATTATTGATTTGGCCAAAAAGTTCATTTAAAGTTTGTATATGCTCTTTAGAGAAGACTCAAACGAACTTTTCGGCCAACCCCAATATAATCATTCTAAGAAATGAATGGTCCCCAGGTCATTAGGTGCCCAATATGCAACTGGAGATCAGTGGAGAAATAAATCCAGACAGAATAAAGGGATACAGCCAAAGCAAAAACAGTTATGGATGTGACTGGTGATAGAAGCAAGATCCGATGCTGTAAAGAGCAGTATNTGGTCCCTATCTTATCTCCACTGAATCACCAGTGAGGTCCTAGGTCTCCTCTAATGGTACATATGAAACATTTCAGGCTTCGCAGACCCTAGGTCTCTGCTGCAACTGCTGTCCTGGCACAAAAGCAGTCACAATTGATGAATGATGAGTGTGGCTGGACCTGCTTCTTGGGCAGATGACCCAACAGAACCGGTGACATCATAGCTATCTGTGTTCGGAAAGGTGCTACATGCTGTATGTGGCATTTTCCTTGGAGGCTCACAACACAGCCTCCTAGTGTCCTAAAGAAAGGACATACCAGTTGCAGTGAGAAAGCCCAGATCATTCAGTGTAGCTCCTGGTATGGTCCTGGGGCCTGGCAGAGATAAGGCCTCTGGTCATGGAATGCCAGAGTTGCCCAACATGATCTGGGCTCACCAACCATTAACTATAGTTCAGATAGGCCAGCTGTCATAGGATAGAAGTGATTATGTGGCTTGGCATAACCAGGGCCACAGGGAACAAATAAGATGTACCAGCAGGGGACCTAGGCCTGACACCAGAGTTGATACAGGGCCACTATCCCCTGATCACATCTGTGACTTCCTTGAACCTAGGAAGCCAGACTACAGCAGAGGGAGTGCATTAGCCTGCAACAGCCAGACCCACATTCTTATCACAGTCTCACCACCAGAACCTACAAGGCAGGACAGGGTACATTTCTGGTTCATAAACAGACAACTGAGGCAGCTCCTGGATGATTCTCTAGGGGATCGGGTCACTCATGACTGGGGTTAGAAACCAGGACAGTGGACAAGTGTGATTCTCAGTTGATTTACACATTATATTTGGCTCCTGCTGCTCCACAGACGCGGAAGCTCCTTTTGCACCCAGAGACAGATACCAAATTGCCTAAAGAGACCTTGAGATTTACTTTCTTCTGTAGAAAAAAAAATCTATCAACTCCTACCTTAATCAATAACCATTATAGGCTGCTGCTGTCCCAATCCCTAGACACAATGAATGTGGGACCAAAGGGTAGGCGTGGGGATGCTCAGCCTCACCCTCGAGCCCTGTGCCACACTCTGGGAAACCCTGTTCCTGCCCCTCTTAAGTTAGGCCCTGGAGGCCAGGTCGGGGGGTTTTGCTGGGTGAGTTATCAGACAAAGGGATAAGATGCCAGTTGAGAGGGCATATTTAGACTCTTCAAGAGACAGGAAGCTGTTGGAGGCCTTGAACTTCTTGGGACCATGGAAAAACGGGTAATAAATGGTCTAGTAACCAAAAGGGCCCTAGGGCGCCTTAGTGGGAAAGACCTGCCGCCCATGGTCTCTATCTGCCTCTTGACTGTAGACAAGTCTTAGTCAGCCAGGCCTCCTGTGAGTCTCAAAATGGTCGTTTAAGAGTGAAGGATTAGACCATGTGAAGATGGAGAAAGGAATACTTCTCAGGCTGGGAAACTGGTAACAATTCAACTGTGACCAGCCACCTAGCAGTGTCATGAAACTGCCAGTTCCCTGAAAGATAACAAAGAGCTGACACAAGCCTCAGGTTGTTTCTACGGGAAGCAGACCCCCAGCACATAAAAACTGCAAGCACGCAGACCCCCAGACTGGTTGAAACCATAAGCTTGCTGGTGCTCAAACGTTCGCCTTGTGCCAACCACCCTGACTGTGCTGAAGACGCTGATGTGCCCTGCAGCAGCCACCCCTGCCCCCTTTCTAACCTGGAAATTTGGAGGCGGTCTGAGGACATCAGGTCACTATTTTCCCGGGGCTTCTGGACAAACCAACTTGTCCTTTATTCACCACTTGTTATCTTCATAGGTGGTAGGATCTGGGTCATAACCAGCTTCAACTAGTAACAGCCTGAGCTGTCTGGGAGGAGCTTTGACTCCAGGGAGGCGCTGATCAGTGGCTAGGCATTGAGCGCCTTCCTCATGATGCATATGTGATTTATTTTTAATAAATTTAAGTCTTTAATTTTTTCATGTGTTTTTAAAAATCTGTTTTATAGTTAAGCCAGTCTTAAAGATAAGCACAAAATCTGTTTGTTTGTTTGTTTTTTACGCAACACAACTCAGGCACCCATTCTGTGCATAGCACTGTTCTAGGTGCAGTAAAAGGGATTCTTAACCTTAAAACATCATTGCACCTTCTGGTATTGTGTAATCTCCTTTTCCAGAAAGTTAAAATAAATAAATTCACCATTGTTTACTATTGACCTGCCCCAAATCCACTTCTGGCTCTGAGAACTGCTGCTGCTGCTGCTGCTGCTGCTGTTAAGTCACTTCAGTTGCGTCCAACTCTGTGCAACCCCATAGATGGCAGCCCACCAGGCTGTCCTGTCCCTGGGATTCTCCAGGCAAGAACAACGGAGTGGGTTGCCATGTCCTTTTCCAATGCATGAAAGTGAAAAGTGAAAGTGAAGTCTCCCAGTCATGTCTGAGTCTTAGCGACCCCATAGACTGCAGCCTACCAGGCTCCTCCATCCATGCATTTTCCAGGCAAGAACATTGAAGTGGCGTGCCATATGCTAGAATCTGCCAAATTTAAGATGTTTCAGTGAATTCTGCTTCTACTTTCCCTAAAGTAAGAAGGCAGAACTCCTCTTTATTAAAAAAAAATTTAAAAAGGCAATTTTTCATGAAAGAGTAGTTTCTGTTTCTATTGTATTTCTCTTTTTTTCCTTCTATCTTTTAAGTTTTCTTCCTCCAACACTGCCTTTTCTTGTACAAGGCAAGAGCATTTTTTCATTTTTCTTTTCCTAAGACGAAGTATTTTATCTTATAGACAAATAATTCCTAAGACTAGTGATAAATATTAAAAAAAGAAGAAGAAGGAAACTTAAGGGTTTCCCTGGTGGCTCAGCAGGTAATGAATCCACCTGCAATGCAGGAGACCCCAGTTCAATTCTTGGGTCAGAAAGATCATCTGGAAAAGGGAGAGGCTACCCACTCCAGTATTCTTGAGCTTCCCTGGTGCCTTAGATGCTAAAGAATCCACCTGCAATGTGGGAGACTGGGGTTCGATCCCTGGGTTGGGAAGATCCCCTAGAGAAGGGAAAGGCTACCCATTCCAGTATTCAACCCTGGAAAATTCCAGACTGTATAGTCCACGGGGTTGCAAAGAGTCAGACATAACTGAGAAACTAAGCCAGCATGTTCAAGGGTGAATCAAGTACATTACTCTGATGAAGTAAAAACTAAAAAGCACTTGGCACTAAGCTAGTCCAAGTATTTCTGTTGAAACAATTTTTAAAACTATTTATTTTATAACACTGTTTTAAAATTTCTTGGTCAAAAAATTTATATAAACATTTTCAATTCAACCTAATGAAAGTGATATCTAGAAAATATTCCACATCACTAAGTCTGTCTTAGAAAGGTCAGATGCTATGGCTTTCCTACGGCATAGTGTTCTGGAAGACAATGTGCTTCTGCGGTGCTGGGTGATGTCTGTGGCTGCCTGGCTCCAGGTGGGCCTCCGCACGCACCTTCCCCCTGACGCTGGGGGCCTTGAGAGGACAGGCAGACACAGGCCCCCAGGGCTGCATGGAGCTCTGTGAGACACTGGGCCAGCTGCTGGAACTGGGCTTCTCCTCCGAACCTAAGGCCCAGCACAAGCCATCACAGCAAATGGTTCATCAGGACAGTTGATAGGCTGGGGTATTTGATAACCTTCTTTCATATCTCCGAAGAGTCGACATCCGTGTAGGGTATTTGACCCAGAGACATGAACTCCTACACTATCACTCTGAAGGCCCACACATCACTAGCACTGGAGATCTAAAATAAATTATTTTTTTAATATCTATTTTTTGGGGGCTGTTTTGGGTCTTAGTTGTGGCACTTGGGATCTTTTTGCAGCATAAAGATTCTTAGTTGCAACATGCTGACTTCTTAGTTGTAGCATGGGGGATCCAGGTCCCCGACCAAGGATTGAACTGGGCCCCTTCACCGGGAGTGTGCAAACTTAGCGACTGGATCACCAGGGAAGTCCGGAGACCTCATTCTTAACCAGACGTTCATGAGCCATCCATCGATCCCACGTTTTCATTGTCCCCCACACAGTGAGAGTCCATGGGGAACAAGACTCTGGAGAGGGGCTATCTGCACTCTTAACTTGAGGTTGTCATCAATGGCAGAGCTCCTGGCAGCCAGGTCTTTGTGGAGGACTTATCTTCTGACCAGGTAATCCATTCCACAGGCAGTCTGACCTTGTGGCCCAGGGCCTGTTGAGTAATTGCCTGCGGATTATTGGCCTCTACTAATCTGTGCTGCAGGCTCCCCTGGTGGCTCAGACAGGAAAGAATCTGCCTGCAATTCAGGAAACCCGAGTCTGACCCCTGGGTCAGAAAGATCACCTGGAGAAGGGAATGGCCAGTCACTCCATTATTCTTGCCTGAAGAATTCCTCAGACAGAAGAGCTTGGTGGGCTACAGTCCATGGGGTGGCAAGAGTTGGACAGGACTGCCTGACTAACACACACAGAGACACAATATTTGGAATGCTGTGAAAACTATTTACGATTCTCCCAGTTGACGTTCATGAGCCATCCATCGATCCCACTTTTTCAAAGTCCCCCACACAGTGAGAGTCCATGGGGAACAAGACTCTGGAGAGGGGCTATCTGCACTCTTAACTTGAGGTTGTCATCAATGGCAGAGCTCCTGGCAGCCAGGTCTTTGTGGAGGACTTCTCTTCTGACCAGGTAATCCATTCCACAGGCAGTCTGACCTTGTGGCCCAGGGCCTGTTAGTAATTGCCTGCGGATTATTGGCCTCTACTAATCTGTGCTGCAGGCTCCCCTGGTGGCTCAGACAGGAAAGAATCTGCCTGCAATTCAGGAAACCCGAGTCTGACCCCTGGGTCAGAAAGATCACCTGGAGAAGGGAATGGCCAGTCACTCCATTATTCTTGCCTGAAGAATTCCTCAGACAGAAGAGCTTGGTGGGCTACAGTCCATGGGGTGGCAAGAGTTGGACAGGACTGCCTGACTAACACACACAGAGACACAATATTTGGAATGCTGTGAAAACTATTTACGATTCTCCCAGTTCATGTAAGGCAATATCACCAGGGGTTTTCTCTATCTTCTATACACACAAGGGAAATAGGAGGAAGATTTCTGTGATGAAGATCTCAGAGCTTGCAACGTTCAGTGAGTATCACTGTTACCTGAATTTCAGAAGCTTAATCTCTGTTTTTACAAATGATTGCTGTTCTTTATTTGGATCTTTTTCATCTACATAAATCCCATGGAAAATACGCCCTAAACTACCTTCTTGGAGTACATCCTCTCCATGGATAGAGTTATCCTCTCCTTGGATATTTCAACATCCTTCACCTTAGCTCTGGCCTCCAAGAGTGGCACTTCTCAAGACACTTCTCTACCCAGACACAAGGTAGGATAATGGGATGGAAGTACCACTGCTGGGTGTCTCCTCTCAGATACTGAGTCATCTGGGACATGGCTGAGACAACCTTTGGGAACTACTGGACACTGATGCTGTCTTCCAGTTCAATTCTTGTCATACTATGAAGGTGCAAAACAGCTAATATTATTACTACAAGAAATATAACTGCACAGCAAACCCGTGCGCTGATATAAAACACATGGGTAGGAGTAGCTGGAGCAGGATCATGAATAGTTCTGCTAGTGGCTTTGTCTAATACCGGTTTTTTGTAGCACATTTTCCTTCCTTTCAAATTTTTGAAGAAGGGAAGTTTTTGAAGAATTTACTGTCAAGTTGAGCTGCATTTAGTATCATAACCTCAT